>JAQMYJ010000001.1:33348779-33369096 GCA_030014305.1 Clarias laeviceps
ATGTGATATTTCAGTTTTTCTTTTTTAATAAATCTGCAAAAATGTCAACAATTCTGTGTTTTTCTGTCAATATGGGACATTAATGAGGGGAAAAATGAACTTCAAAAGGTTTTAGCAAATGGCTGCAGTATAACAGTGAAAAATATAAAGGGAATTTAGCTTAACTGCTACAGTATAAAGATTATTTAATAAAGTAGGCTCTGTTTAATTTCTATTATTATTATTATTACTACTACTATTATCATTTTTATTCACTGTATTAATATTGCATTTATGAATGACATTCAGTAAATGTTATAATAAAAGAGACAAAGAGAGAGTTTGAAGTTTAATAAACAACGCTGTACCTTTGCAGTAGATCTCTCCGTCTTTGTCCGTCATGGTGGTGGATTCGAGCCCCTTCCCACATTTCGCACAGCGGAAGCAGCTCTTATGCCAAGCCTGGAAAATGTGGAGGATCTAAAGATGTGATTTATGTTCTGCGCAAAGATGTAAGCAAAACTTCTAATCTTGTGTGAATAAATTCACATAAATGTTTTCCACCACTAGATGGCGACGTGTTTTCACCTTCATTGAGAATGACAGGCGCACAGGCGGCGTCTACATCACAGAGACTGAAGGGCACAGAGGTCACACCCACTTACTGAAACTGTCTACACCCACTCCAATAGGCTTAACATCCGCTTCTACAACATTTCACAAGCAAACTGGGTCTGAAATATTTGTAATTATTAGCTAGTCTTTTACGGTGTAGTTACTTAACAAAAACAACCCTGAGCGTAACTGGCTAGCTGTAATTAATACCCCATTTTATTGCTGTATTTGTATTTATCATTTTATTTCATTTCACCTTTGATCAAGTCAAGTAGGCTTTTATTGTCATTTTAACCTTATACAGTTTAATACACAGTGAAATGAAACAACGTTCTTCAGGGAACAAGGTGCTACTGTACATACAACATAAATTAACAACGTAAATTAACAAAATTAACTAGCTAACTAGGTAAGAAACTTAATTAGCTGACTAGCTGAGACAAGACAGATTGGCATTTTTAAATTAACAGAAAACTATCCAAGTCCTAAACAAAAGAGACATAAAGTGCACGTGCAAGTGTGCAAACTAGATTATCCTTATTGCTTTGATCTCTGTGTTGATCATAATGCCGGTAAATAGCTGGACTGAGGCAAAAATAGCTTTCATTTCACACTCACCGCTCCTGCCCCGATGGTCTTCTCTGCCGCATAGACGGCTTTGCCGCAGCGGGGACACACATCGGAACCCCCGAACTTCTGGGCAAACTTGGATGTGTTCTGGTTGTTGGTGGGCTGGTGTGGCTGATCACTGTTAAGATCAAAGACAATTTCAAACATAGTCAAGCAATGGTGATGAGTTTAAAGCTGATGCATTTCGTTTGATCTTTAAATGCACAGCTCACGTTTCATGCTTGATTCCCAGAGACTCTCCTTTGTCCATGCTCAGTGTCCCGGCACCCGCACCGTAGCCGTAGCCTTTCGGCCCGTATTTCTTGCCGTAGCAGGACTTGCAGTAGACTTCGTTTTCATGGGTGGCCACAGTAGTGCTATCTAGGTTCTTCCGGCACACCACTGCCACCAAGAAAGTGAAATTTAGTGATGTAAAAGTCAAAACATTAAAAGTGAAAAAAATTAGTCAGTATTAAAATTGGCAGCACGGTGGTGTAGTGATGCCTTGCACCTCCAGGGTCTGTGTTCAATTCCCAGCCAGGCTCGATTCCCATCTCCCTAGTTTTCTGGTCCCCCCTGTGCTTGGTGGGTTTCATCCGGGTACTCCAGTTTCTTCCCACAGTCCAAAGACATGCAGATTAGGCTAATCGGTGTTCCCAAATTGCCCGTAGTGTGTGTATGAGTGAGTGTATGTGTGTGTGGCCTGCAATGGATTGGCATTTCAACCTGTCCAGGGTGTACCCCGCCTCGTGCCCCTAAACCTCCTGGAATAGGCTCCAGGCCCCCCGCAACCCTGAGGACAGGATAAAGAGGTATAGAAGATGAGTGAGTGAAAGTGAGTTAGTATTAAAACTGCTTTTTGTTTTGTTTTCCGTTCCAATAGATGCTACAACTTTATACAGCAGAGCAATGTAGCTGTGAGCTTTTGAACAGAGGAACTGGTATGTGAACCCTAACGCATTTGCTAGTGTTTTATAATTAGCTAGTTACTCTAGCACTGTGGTATCTACCTACTTGTTACAGTCTACATGCTATGCCAGCTCCTAAAACAGTTACCGTATCAAACCCATTCATTAGTGTTTTTGTAGTAGTGTTTTCTAGCAACTTCAACAACTAGGACGTTTCATGTATTTTTATTTTTTTTTATTCCAGGTCACTGCTCTTAGCATTTATGCTAGTCACTTGTTAGTGTTTGGCTAACCATGGGAGGCTAGCAACTCCAGCAGTTAGTTTTGCAAACCAATTAGTTCGTGTCTTCGTTGTATGCCTGCTACTCTGATATTTTCAGCAAATTAGTCGGCATGTGTACAGGAGAACCGATACTTCATCAGTTAGTTCATTTTATTAGTGTCTTGCTAAGCTAGCAGTTACAAAAAAATTAAAACATTTTTTTTTTTTACTAATTTTTTTTCATACGTGCTAATTTAGTAGCCAATTCCCATTCATCATTAATCCCCATTCAAGGCTACTACTAATTAAGGGAACTACCAGTCATGGAGGGCGAAAGACTATCACATGTTTCCTCCATGTGACGCCAGCCAACCGCATATTTTCGACCTGTTCACACACGTACCGTTGGGAGCAGCGTGACACCCTCAGAGGACAGTGCTATCCGGGCTCCTTCTACTTGCATGAGCTCACAGATGCCCGTGATTGGCTTAGATTGGCTGTGGTTGATGTGAGTGCCTTCCATCTCAGAGAACTTGGCCAATCAGCTCTATCCAGGCTCCCGGATGCGAAACGGTACAGCATCATCCAGAAATCAAACTCGTGATTCCGTTACCGCTGCACTACTCGGGGGCCACATTTACAGTGTTTAACCCATTTGTTAGGTGTCTTAATTGTAGGTCTGCTAGTCTAGCGTTTAGTTAGGATGTTAGCATTTTTAGGGTAGGCTAACTATTTAGGCAACTATGTTTCTTAACTAGTTTTATGTGTATTTATTGTAGGCTAGATACTCCAGCTATTGCATTACTACAAAATTAATTGCTCTCTTTGTTGTAAACCTGCTAGCAGTTATGCTAGTTTATCACTACAATAAATAAAGTAATAAACTAGCATAACTCCTAGCAGGCTGTTACTCTGTGTTTTTGTCAGGCATTAGTTTTTACATAAAATGCACGTTTGTCTTTGTAGCGCCAGCAAACTATTTTAAACAGATTTTGGTTGTATTTTTGTTGCAGGTCCACTTCTTTAGTAGTTATGCTAGTTTGTTAGTGTTTCTCACGTTATTTGAGCAGTTACAAAAACTTAGCATGGAAAGGCAATGTGAAATTGCACACTTTGTCAACTCTTAGTAAAGTATTATAATAGGTTTTTGCCATGTGGTTCACCCTTGTTGTTCGCAGTTCTGCTAAATTGTGTCCTGATGGCTCAACATCCACTTCCATATAAGGAAGACAAGAAAAACTTCCTGCATTCCAAGCACGTCCTGAAATCCTCACATTTTATGAGATAAATATAAGAGCAGGTTTACGAGAAACCATTAAAAGTCCCGGCAACTTTCACACACATTCCATTTAGCATCATGTCATAAGCTAATTCTACAAGGCATTATGTTGTGGCTTTTTTTTGTGAACTCCAGAAATATGTTTAGAAATATGGAGAGTTTGATAAGATCAAGCTGTGAAACGCAGCTCCTCAGGCCACTACAGTTTTTTTTTATATCCGTTAGGTTCATTGAAATTCAACTCAAAACACCTTGTACAAACTTCACACCATCTAAACTATTGTCTAAAATACCCTGTTGCCTAAAGATACCCAGTTGTCCAAAATACCCGGCTGCCATTGATGCAGCATATGAGGACGTCACAGCAGACGTCTGCAGAGAATGGATAAGAAACTCCCAAGCATTCCTTTAGCGCTGCACGTGATGTGGAGGAGGATCTGCTGCCTGACAGACAGGAACATCAGGAGGTGCAGAAAGATTAGGCTGCGCTGCACTGTGTGTACTGAAAAGTGTAAAACAACACTCTCTCACTTCCTCGTTTTCAATACTGTACTTATCATGTACAGGGTCACAGGAAGCCCTATCCCAGGGGAACAAGGCGGGGTACACCCGAGACTGGCCAATCCACTGCAGGGCACACACGTACACACATTACGGGAAATTTTAAACAGCAATTAGTCTAATCAGCATGTCTTTGGACTGCGAGAGGAAACCGGAACACCCGGAGACAACCCACCAAGCACAGGGAAAACATACAAGCTCCACGCACACAGACCTGAGGCAGGACACAACCCTGGAGCTGCAAGGCCACAGTGATACACCACTGTATGGATAAATGTATAGAAAAATAATCAGCAACAGGGTGAAGTGATGAGGCAGAGTTACTGTTATCACCCTGAAGCACATCCTAATGTGTTTTATGCCTCTTATACCACAACAATTTGCTAACAATATTTTCTTGCTTTATTTTAAAGTTAAAAAAAAAAAAAACTGCATATTATATATACACAAGTTACATTTAATGGTGTGGAACAAAACAAGTAAGTTCCTCTTATCATTTACATCATAGCAATTGCATAAGAACAGTTCACAGCTTCACGTTTTTTCTCACTCATAAGGTTAATAAGCCAAAATCTTACAATGCCATCACAAGGACTTTACCATAGCAGAAAACCACTACAAAGAGCTGACACTAGAGACTCCTTCCTTAAATACTAAATAAACACCACCTTACCAAATCCTTCACCATAACAATGATTCCACAAAATTTATTGTCAGATTACATTTTTTTTTTTTAAATCTGGTCATGGTTAGCATTACACTATGTTCATGACCTGCCATAGGTCAGAAGGAGCACATTTATATTTTTGGTATTGTGGTCGGTCCATGTTCCACCTGGCACGTTGGGCGACACACTGGAGATATATCCGGTGTTTCTGTGGCCGTTACTTAAGGGGTCATGGTGTCATTGTCATTCACACACAATGGGCAATTTGGGAATGCAAATTAGCCTAACCTGCACATCTTTAGACTGTGGGAGGAAACTGGAGTACCTGGAGGATATCCACCCTGCACAGGGAGAACATGCAAACTTAATACACACAGATCTGACCTGAGGCATAAATCGAGGCCGAGAACGCGGGGGTGCAAGGCCACAGTGCTAACCACCAAGCCATCGTGTCACCGCAAATAAATACAAGCCTGCACTAATGTCAGAGCTGCTGTTATGGGAAATGACGCAACTTCAACACCAGGTAAAAATAAAAGTGAACTCACTACACAGGAAGCATGATTTATGAAAACTCCGTCCATTGCACTGAACTTCTTCTGCGAAGTAGACAGTCTTCTGGCAGCAGCCACATTTGTTTCCACCCCCAAGAGGCATCCTATAACACACACAAACAAAGATGTTATTTGGGTTTTAACTGAGACCAAAAACTTCCTCCAAAGAATATTTTTAATAACTATTGATTAAACCACCCCAGCCAGAAGTGCAGCGAGAAGAACTTCCCATTTCTTGCGAAAGCTTCTTCGTTTTTCAGTACAGTTTTAACTCTCATGACTCAAAAAGGGAAAAAAAAAAATACACACAATTATTTCCTCTGTCATAATCATGTGACAAACAGATCTGAACAATATTAGTCTATCATTTTAATCGAAATAGTTTTGATTTCCTCTGTCTAAAGCGAGCTAAGCCTTAGTTTATCACAAACAGGAGTATGTTAGCTAAACAATAAAAGCTAGCTAGCTAGAATATTGGTCGTTGCCATCTTTGCAGTCTAAATCTCCAGTTAGTCCATACATGGAGAAATGGGTGACGAGAACAGAGTCTGGCTGTTAAATGGAAGACGCCTATTTACTTCAGTTAATACAAGCTAGCTAGGTTAGCTTTAGCATGGCAAAAATGCTAATGTGGCTATCGTTTTACTTTGCAGTTGATTGAACTCAGTGATCCGTACCCTACACATCATCACGTGTCAACTCCGACATTTCTTGTACCACAGCGATTGCAGTTAGCCGGTTAGCTAAAGTGTTGCTTAGCAGACAGATAGCAGTTTGGCAGCTATATTGCAGATGTCACTCAAATCAGAGACACCCTTAATCATGCAAGTTTACAGCTTAATTTAATTTTAATTGATGAGTTATGTAAAAAAAAAAAAAAATAAATAAAACATTTATATACACTTCTGCACAACTGTCATCTAGCCATGTTTGTACCAGGTGGTAAACATGTTTATTTTTGTTGGACATTTTAACATGGGGCTTTATGGGGATTGACTCACTTTTAGAGCCACCTGGCCATTTGAGGAAGTCATTTTTCAGGACAAATCTGAAACAACCAAGCGAGCACAATGAAAAGCTGGAGTAGTTAAACAAATATCCCACTGTAACATGTCTGAATGTTCTCATATGAGAATGTGACATTTTCTTTATCTCTGTCTCTCAATATACACTGTATATATAATCCTAAACACATCCTTCAGATTAGCTCAGTGAGGTAATCATGGGTCTCTAGTCATCCTTTTACACCCGAGCTGGTGTGCTAACTAGCATAAGTGTCGATAAGCTTGAAGGTTAAAATTATTTTGTGGGCTGAGTTTGTGTAGAAACAGAGAGTTTGAGTAATTAATACAAATTTGAATATTTGGTTCTGTACAGAACATATTCATACCATCAACCACAAATCCCAACAAAGAAACAGAACAGAACACAATAATGACTTTTGGTGACGGAGCATTTTTTAACGTTTTCTTATTGTAAAATAGATTTACAAAAAGAAAAAAGGTAATTAAGCCACTTTTTTTTTTTTTTTTGTCATGAAATGAAATGTTGGCCTAGTGGGCAAAAATAAATACACTTATTCAGCTAAATCCAGAGGTGAGAAAGAACAAAATCTATCTTTTATATAATTGTTTGTGTAATGATTCTGATAGTGATTCTGAACCTGGGTTAGCATTTAGCCTCTGGTCTCTGCATCACTTAAAAACCAGAAAACTGTCCTGTTCTGAGCACAAAGTCTACAAAAATCATTATATAACTTTGGCTGCTTAAAGATTTTTATTTTTTTTTTTAAACCACAGAATGATCAAATATACAAGGCGTAGCTTAGCATCATCCCTGCTAATGGCACAAAAATCTATTTAAAATCTTTCATATCTATTTATTTGACAGGGATTTACATTCATTTGTGTTTCTTTCTTTTTTTTTTACCTTGACATGAAGTTTAGATCCTAACACAGCTAATCTCTAAAGATTGTGACAAAACGTTGTAATCATCAACAACAACGAGAAACTGCTTTTTCATTTTGCTAGAACCTACTATATAAAAACATGCAAACTCCTGGGTGTCCTGAAGATATTGAAGAGCTTACGGTTTACAGCTTTACCTCTTTTTGATACTGGAGACTCCTTACGTATTTAAACATCTCCAGGAAGAATACAGTACATTGACGATTAAAATGTGTTTAAGTGGAGGTTAAGATTAAAATCAAAAGTGCTTTGACTTTAACCAGGTTGATTGAAATTGTTCCACTTCCATGACAGCTTCATGGTGTCTGAAGTCTGTTTTAGTTTTGAGCTACAAGTACCAATGATAACTTAAAGCTTTGGTGAACCTGAGCCATAATGAGCTTTATAAATAGCCTCTCCCTGAGTAAACAACGATGTGTTTGAGCAGAAAAACCATATCATACGTGCAGGCCGAAGGACTCTGCACAAGTGTTACCCACTGAACTACGCCCCAGTGCATAAGAATTCATGGTTCTGGAAAATTCTTCCTGAGATACCATCAAGTGTTGCAGGCGAGACAGGACAAGTCACACGTCACAGGCTGTTACACAACACAAAAAGAGTCAAAAAGGGGAAAAGGTCTTGAGTAGACAAGCAAACTTAACAGTTTTAACTAACTTGTAAAGCACTGAACCCATGTGCTCTGGGAACTTAAAAAAAAAAAAAAAAGTTCTTAAAACATATATACACACAACTCCAAGTTTCATGGCTGTGAAACTTCTGACTCGCTCTGCAGCATCACATGGAGCACAAAGCAAATTCCTGCCAGCTAATAAGAGAAGACCAGAAATTAAAGCATACCTGTAGTGCTTGAAAAGATCCGGCTGGGAGAGGAAAACTGGAGTGTGAAATGTGTGGGAGAGCAAGCAAGAGCCAGGAGATCAGCTACTCTGAAACTCGGCCTGTTGGAGCTCACTTCCTTCTACTCAGTTTTGTGGCCCAAAAAAAAAAAAAAAAAAGCTCAGACAGAAGTGAAGTCACCAGGTTTTTTTTTTTTTTTTTTTAGGGTGAGAGACTACAGAAATACTGCCCCCTGATGGAATTCCCAGACTTGGTGATTCATAGTAAGGACAAACTATTTATCTGAGGGGCGTTCAAGTCAAATCGGGACGTTTGATTGGGCAGAATAACAGTTTCGAGAGTAAAAAAAAACAACAAAAAAAACCTTTATTTCTCTATATAATCCCCGGCTACACTAAAGCACTTATCCCAGTATTTCACTTGTGCTTGGATACCATGAAGGTAGAAAGTTCTCAGTACACTCGAGCCACAATCGCACTGCCTGTCTGATTTACGTCTGAAACGCTGGACTCCCAGGAACTCCTCAGGGAAATGGTTTGGAGTGAGGTCAGGACTGTGGCACCAACTCCCAGCTGCATTCCTGTCATGTGCAAGTGGTGTTGGTGAATGATTGCATGTACAGTTCCTACAGACGGATGCGCATCCTCCTCATTCACGGACATATGCCTTTTAAATGTTTGTGCCGTTCAAATGTTCCAAGAGTCTCATCGCCATACTTCACTTGAAGTCTTCTGTAAATGTCAATCAGTTTTCACCAGAAACGTAATCACAAGTCATGGTTCAACTTGAACACCACATACAGATCTAGGTGTACATGTTGTAGGTACTATAATCTGGACTCTGATTACTCATTACTTGTTTAGTGACTTTAAAGATCTAAAGATACCATTTTTCAACCTTCAAGTCTCACTAACGCACATGACCAGACCCAGTCTTAATGTGGAATCCGCTTCGACACACTGATCTGCCTTTTCGATTAAAAAAAATATATATATATTTTTATTCAAGGACTCCTGATTTAACAAATTCAACACTGTTATACTTCAAACACAAAATGTCAGAAAATCAACAGCATAAAAGTTCATTCAACCCGAGACAGAGACCATATTTTAACCATTTTATTGAAACTCATAGTGATTATCTTGAACAAGACTGATATAAAAAGGACAGAGACAAACAGATGAGATGAAAAACAAACAAAATAATGGAGTCGATATTAATCATTTTGTAGAAAGTCTGGGGATGACAGACATTAGAAAAATGGCACATTGGGGGGAATAAAGTAAGTGTTTAAAACATCAATTTTAAAAGTGTTACAGCAACAAAGCACTTATTGTTTATTCGGGACAGACGACAGACTTTAAAAAATGCTTCACAAGAAAAGCATGTGTACACGTGGGGGGGGGGTAGGGGGGCGTCATCTACATTCTTTGTCTTCTTGACCATTTTCCCTTTTTTTTTTATTTTTAAAATAAGTACAGACTGATGTTTCTTCACTCTGCATACTGAGGTGTGTGTGTGTGTGTGTGTGTGTGTGAGAGAGTGTGTGAGTGTGTGAGTGTGTGAGAGAGGGGGGTGGGGTGGGAAACAAAACCAAAAAAAAAAAAAAAGGTTTCTATGGGTCGTCGCCGTTTATGCTGTCGCCGTCATCCTCGCCTTCCTCGTGTTCTCCCTCTTCCTCTTCGTCCTCTTCCTCATTCTCTCCTCCAATACTCTTTGCCTAAAATGGACAAGTGTGCACATTTGCGTTAGAGTTTTTATATTAACTTTAAAAGCCTTTTCAATTATTTGTGATTTACACCAGTGAATATTTGTTAGAACTATAAAATCCTGCAAACTTATTGACATCGTTTCTAGGAGCCATTTAAAGACACTGCTGTGACTCCCAAGTAAACTGGAATAATAAACCATTTCTGAACATTAGGGGGGAGATCTGTAGCACTAACTGTGGACTACACGTGCGCGGTCACTCATCATCTATATTGCTTTATCCTGTATACAGTGCCAATCCATCACAGGGCGCACACACACACACACACAATACGGGCAATTTGGCAACGCCAGTTAGTCTAATCTGCATGTCTTCAGACTGTTTGAGGAAACTGGAGTCCCTTGAGGAAACCCACCAAGCACGGGGAGAACATGACCCCAAATCGAACCCAGGACCTGGAGGTGCAAGGTGACTGTGCTAAGCACTAAGCCACCTTGTGTGCGTAACAAATCGCTTTAATTTTCAGTACATATGAAGACCCATGAGTTACACCTACACAGTAAACTCCCGACTGTTAAGTTTATTTGAGCCCAACTGGACTCATACGAGTATTTCAACACTGGGGAATTTTCTCCGTATCCATTATGACCGCGTGTGGGAGAGATTTCTGACCTCCTCCTCTTCCTCCAGGAGATCTCCCTCTTCATCAGAGTCATTGATCTCCTGCTCCTCTCGTTCGCGCTCCTTCTTACTGCTCGAGTGCTGCTGAGAGACTTCGCCTACCTCCGCCTTCACCACCTTCCCTTCTGCATCCACAGACAGAATAAAAATAAAGCAAATAAATGAGCAATCCTATCATATTATGAGTAGGAACACAAGAGAGAAAACTTTCCTAAAAGCTCTAAACATTTTTTTGGGAACCTTAGCAACATACAAAGGAGGGTTTTATTATCAATGAGGTTGAAAAATCGGACTATTTCCAAATACATGAAAATTAACATGATGTTGGGTGGAATCAGATATCATAGGGGGACGAAAAAAAAAAATATATATATATATATATATATATATATATATATTCACCTTTTGTTTTAAGTAAAACTACCTGATGAAGAGGTGAAAGGAACCAGTACCTGATTTCTTGCTGTGATCTTTCTCCATGCGCTCTAAACTCTCCAGAAGATAATCCACTTTGTGTTTGATCTGAGCCAGTTCTTTCTTTATGGTCTGAATGTCGTCTGTTTTAACTGCAGCGTGGATGAAAAAAAAAAAGAAATGGAGTTATTTAACGACTAAGAAAGAGAAGGGTATAAATCTACACGATGATCTGAAAATGTTAGGATGATCTGAAACTTTGAGGAACATGTGAGTACTGTACTGACTGGCTCGCGATGAAGAGCGCTGGCTGCTTTTGGAGGAAGAGGAGAAGCTGGATTTGGTGCGTCGGCTTCCTCCTCCGCTCAAACTGACCCGCGCTCGCTTGGAAGGGATGACGGCTCGAGAGAGGGGCGGAGGAGGAGGGGGCACTCGGGACGGGTACGCATACATCCTGAAAAATAAAGATATTTATGCAAACATTAAGAAACTGTGCTGCTTGCATAGATCAAGTCAAATGTGAGAGAAAAACTAAAATTATGCAACTCGACATAAATTCCCACCTATAGTACTGTTCATATATTCAGTACAAACTTTATATGTTCACCATGACTGCATTATGTACAAAACCATTCAATATTTCCAAACACTAATTAATGAATAAATAACACTGCAGAAAAATATCTGCATGCCTGTAAAGATAGATCGTATATGATGGACCATTTTTTAAATAGAGAAAAAAAATACAAACTTATGCAGGCACCTGGGTTTGACATGAAAATGGAAAGGAGCGACTGCAACAACATGACCAGAAGAACTTATTTTCCAGCACCCTCAGTAAAAGCCAACAGCTGTTTTATTTGTAAAATTGCACATATCTCTAAAATTAGCAAACTATAGCAAAACTATAAGCAAAGTTTTCACACCCAATACTGACGGTGTTTATTTCATTATTCTTTCATGACCTTTATAGAATTTTCTTTAATGAAGAAATGTTTTCAGGCATCTTTGCTTATGACTTTTTTCCCCCCTTATGTTCCCAAAATGTTTGTACAGTACTGTAAGCAGAACAGCTGCTATGGGTTACTGATCTTGCTGGAGAAAACGAGTTCTTCTGGTCACTTTGTCACACTTGCTCCTGTCTATTTTTATGCAAAACCCAGCGGTCTACAGCTATAGGTTTTTTTTGTGCTTCCTTTTAAAAACTGGTCCGTCTTGTAACATACTGCTTTCTTTACAGGCCTGCAAACATTGTTCTGTAATGTTAGTTAGTTAATCAATCAAAGTTACATTTGGAAATATTGAATGGTTTTGTATATAATAATGCAGATGCGATGAACATGTACTGTATAACAATTTGTACTAAAGATAACATGGTGCTGTACATAAGACTTTTGCATGTACTGTATATATTACCGTTCTAGATTGCAGTCTTTGGCTTTTTTTTTGTTAGATTAAATAACAAAACAACTGTCATACTGTACATTTAACCTGAAAAGAAAGCAAAATGTAGAGGGGTACAAACAAGTAGTATTTGTGTACGTGTTAAATTTTTATATATACATTAATTGCAAATTTTAATTGCTAAGAAGAACAAGAACTAAACGTCAACTTTTAAACAAAAAAGAAAAGTGTATGTTAAACAACAAAAAAAATTCAAAACTTAAACTGAAGATGAAAAAGGAGAAACAGAAAGTTAATATATTTAACAGTATAATGAAAGTTATATGCACTTTTGCAAATAAACGTTTAAAAAAAAAAAAAAAAAAAAAAAAAAAACAGGTAGGCTTATATTCTTAAATAAATTCTAAAAAATAAAATGTAAGCATCAGGCAATCATGAAGCAGGAAGTGATTTTACCAGTTATGAATTCAAAGTGAGAAAGAGGTGAAACGATGCTCTACCTGTCGTAGTAATCTCTTTGGAAATCGTAGTCCAGCTCAAAGGTGGAGCTGCTGTGGCACAGAAAAAGGAACAACAACGAGTGAGAAACCAACAACAACAACCGGCTTCAAACCAAGAAAGAAGGAAGAGCAGAGATACGACACCTGTACATATCTCCTGCTGGACGTTTGGTGGTTTTCGATCGGTGAGGTTTGGGCTCGCCCGCGAGATTGATGTCTTAAAGTGACGAGAAAGTAACGATTAAAGATTAGAACAATAATCAGACTAATGCTTAAGAGATTATTTGTGCATTTATACATGAGAGGTTGACATGGTCATTTTTTTACAAGACATTTGCTTTGTGCATTTCTGAAGATTTTTTTTGTATTAAACCCATTTGATTACTGACTGTACCAACACAGGAACATGTATTCATGTCATGAGAAATTTTCAACGAGAATTTCTTGCACCGATGACGGTCACATTTGTTCTCAAGAAGCTATTTGTTTAAAAAGCTTTTTGTAAGAAGTTACCAGCACAGATACACTTCCTGTATGGAAAAAAAGTCAATTTCAGAAGAGTCAAATTATTGGGATGCATCAAGGAAAAAAACAATTAGGGGGATTTGAAATGACTGGAACCGGATTAAGAACCCTTCACATTATCAAAATCTGGATGGATAGTGCTGAATCGTCAGCTTTATGGAAAAATCATGAATGGGGATCATTTAAACACTCAACATGGTTAAAAAAAAAAAAAAAAGGGAAAACCAGAGTGATATTTAACAGTGAAAGTAAAAGCATCATTATGCACAAAATGTGATGAGAACACAGGATTGGGACTAAACAGCGGTGTGTCCATAAGAAATCCACTCGTTAGTGAGGCTCATGAAAAAAAAAAAAAAAAGCTTTCAGCTTGCTAGGGATCATAAAGATTGGACTTTAGAGCAATAAAAACAAAGTCATGTGCTCTAATGAGTCCAGATTAGCCCTATTCCAGAATGTCAGGGTAAGAAAGGAAGTGCATGAAGCGATGCTCCCATCATGCATAGTGTCCACTGTACAAGCCTCTGGAGACGGTGTTATGATCTGGAGTTGCTTCAGTTGCTCAGGTCTAGAGTCAGCAACGTTATGTGGCAATAAAATTAAGTCAGCTGACCACCTGAATGTACTGAAATCACCAGGTTATCACCTCTATGGCGTTTTCTTTCAGATTTTCAGTTGAAATCTTTCATTGAATCATGTGTTTTTGGCCAGGCAGTGTAACTGTTAAAAATTACAGGCATAGACAAGTATTTGTACAAAATTACAAGTTTAGGAAATTTATTTGTATGAATTTAATAGTGTGGACACATTTTATTCTTAAGAAGTTGCTAGTATGGATTCAGAAGTTACCAACACAAACTTATTTGGTAGGCGTTACTAATGGATACATATTTGGAAGAAGTTACTACCGTAGATACGTTGTACAGTATAGTATACATAAAGTTACTAACACAGCCAAACTTAAAATCGATTTGAAAGCCCATTAAATGTATTCTCATTATCTGGATTGTTACATTTATCTGCAAATATTTATTTTACCAAAAATTTACGAAAAGTTAAGGAATTAATTCAGGCACGTCTTTAAATTTAGCTGCCTAATGCGTCAAAAGCTGCATAAACAAAAAATTAAGCGAATACTGTGTTTGAAGCGTAATTTCGCACTCTGATGCAAGTCTACAAATCAAGTAAAGGTTACACTTTTTTTGTCCATTTAATAAATGTTAGCTTGTACAAAGTGGCCTTTCTCGGGGAGGTGGAGAAAAAAAAAAAGTTATTAAAAGTGAAAAGTACATGATTTTATCAAACATTTGAATGGATGGTTTGGTTAAACTTTTAAAGCTTATGGTTTGAGTGTTTCGCATTTCATGGGTCATGACAAGTGCCTGGACTTTGACGATTACACTGCGGGTGTAAAATCTTGTTCTGACGCTGCTGATCTTGTCTTACGGTATATCAATATATAGCAAACGTACAATTAAAAACTTTTCACATTTCATGACTGAACGATCAATCCTCAATGTGTGA
Source organism: Clarias laeviceps (assembly GCA_030014305.1). Taxonomy (NCBI): domain Eukaryota; kingdom Metazoa; phylum Chordata; class Actinopteri; order Siluriformes; family Clariidae; genus Clarias; species Clarias laeviceps. The sequence continues at coordinate 33,363,781 of JAQMYJ010000001.1, forward strand.
GCAAACCAAAAACAGAAAGCATGTTCTCGTTCTCACCCAGGACTTGTCCGACGATCATGCGTCCGTCTTCTCCGTCCACAGCAGCCCGAGCGTTCCTCTCGTTTGCGAACTGGACGAAAGCGTAACCTTTGTGGACGGAGCAGCCCACGATGACGCCGTACTTGCTGAAGATGGCCTCCACGTCGGCTTTTGTCACCAGCATGGTGTTCAGGTTCCCAATAAAGACGCGCGAGTTCAGCGAACGAGTGTCCGTCTTATTGGTCACGTTGCTGGCCATCGCGCTCGGGGAATGGCTGGAGCAGCACATGACAAAAACCAACCTCTATTATTCATACAGAAATAAAAAGTCAACACATACTGGCTAATCACACTCAACATTTTACTGACTTTAGGAAATAGCTGAAGTTATTTCCACATATTATGATGACTTGAAGATTTAGATCACTGTGCAATTGTGTTGCAAAAAAGTGTCGATTCATTTTCTATAACAGAATCACGGCTGTAAATCTCAGCACATGCCAATTTTAACATTCTACTGTTTCTATAGTAACATTCACAGGATCTTATATGATCGGGCAAATTATTTTCTAAGGAGATGTTTACTGTAAATTATATTGGAAGGAGTCTCCAGTGTCAGTTATAAATTTTGCAGTGTTTAGAGCTGATTACCATAAATGATATCAGAAACTACCATTTACATTAAACACAATTATAAAGAGGTTAAACACTCAATAATTTTCTTTAACAACTAAAACTCATTAGGCTTTTTTTTTTTTTGTCGCTACAAGACCACAAACATGCTATGATTATTTGGGGTTATAAAGATAAAACATTTAATATATAGCAATTTTTTTTTTTTTGAAGGTTTTCACTCACTCCATGGTGCGTGTGTGTGTGTGTGTGTGTAGGCCACACGGTCTGCAGTCGTCCCAGAAGATTAACACTGAAGTGACAAAAGCTAATCAGTTAATTATCCACACACAGTCAATTAGCTAGCTAATGAATTAACAACAGGTGATCAATCGGAGAGTTAGCAAACAGTCGGTTTGTGCAGTCAGAAAGGTGTTTAAAAAGAAATAAAAAGATACTTAACAGATATAAACCAGTTCACTATGAAAGAATGGCTGTTGTATGACCATAAACACAATGTTGGGGGGGGAAAAAAAACTCAAAGACTTGCATATTTAACCATTCAATCAGTCAGCTAGCTATTTAGCATTAGCTAATCAGTTATCTTCCGTGCAAGTTTATTAATTCTTAAACGGTTGGCAATTATGAACCAACTCTAGTGTTTGCATTGTTCACACATTAAATTAGTTCAACAATTGACATAAGTGAAACAATCGCTGTGTAATTAATTAACACTAATTAATTGTATATTAGCATTATCACCTTAGCTAATAAGCGCTAGCTAGTACACTGTGAGGGCTATGAAGTAGCTTTAGCTGTGTAGTGCACAAAGATATGCATTATTATTATTGCTATTATTTTTTAATTATAGTGCACCGTATAAGGAATACATGGCCATATTATGAATTTGGAAATGTATTACACCCAAAAAAGTGTGAAGTGCATTATTTAAGGACGAGAAGGACATTAGCATAAAGCCGTATAATTCACTATGTGAGAGACTAGGGGCAATTTTGGATACAACAATATCTTGCAATATAAGGTATATAATTTCAAACAAAATATAGATTTAGCCAATTAGTGCCCTATATAGTGAGCAAAGTGCCATACTGCACTAAAAACAAGTGTATTTCAGGCCACTTATAGTGCACTACATTGAGAGCAGGGTGCCATTTTGGAAACTGGTACACAGTAGATTATACGAGGTGGACGAGACATCCTTTTCCGCAGCGACTTACAATTTCTCTCATTATACATCTAAGCAGTTGAGGGGGACTTGCTTAAGGGCCCAACACGAAGTGGCAACTTGGTACCTTCGGATCACTAGTCCAAGGCCTTAATCCCTGATCTTAGTTTGGGGTTAGTCATGTACTGTCAGGGACTATAAAGCGTGCAAAGCCATATATATTGGACTATGTTTGGCGTAGGGAAGCATTTTATGTTTATGCACGGTACTATTGTGTTATGAAGTGTGTAGAAAATAAATAAGGGCACTATATAGGTTGCACAGAGCATATAAAGTGCACTACACTGGGAGTATGAAGCAGGGAATTCTGGATTCTCCCATGTAGTGCACCAGGAAGGGTGTTCAAGCCATACTCTGTGTGCTATGGGGGGCTATTATAGGTTTAGCATTGTAGTAACGGTAAAGGATTGGTGTACAAGCCATATTTTGTGCACTATATAGGCAGTTCGAGGGTCACTTTTAGCCATGTAGTATACTTTAAAGGATGTCCAAAGCATATCTAGTGCACTATACAGAAAGTAGGAGGCATTTTGGATCCCTCCAGGATTTACCGTGTCAGGATTAGGGTGTCAATATGGCACTTCTGTGTAGTGAACTATACAGAAAGCTGGAAGACATTTTGGATTAAGCGCACAGTGTACACCTCATACATAGGGCAATATAAAAGAAGTAAGGTCTAATTGTAGATTCAAACGTGTGTGTACAAGATAATGCATTATATAGGAAGTAGGGTGGTTAGCCATGTCAGGCACTGTATAGGGAGCAAGGGGTCGCCACAGCAAACCATCCAATCCGCACACAACATGGCACGAGTTTTACACCAGATGCCCTTCCTGACTCAACCCTCCCATTTTCCAACCAGGCTTGAGACTGGCACCGCATGCTAGTGCCTGGAGAGTATGGGGTGGAACCCGGGTCCTCAGATCAACAACCTAGAGGCTTAGGCACCTGAGCCACCTGGTGAGACTACTGACATCTTTAGAAGAAACATAATAATACTACATACACATTGCTGCCATAATTCAATTCAAGTCTGGGAAAACTGTTGAAGTTTGTCGACATCTTTGGGCCTCTGTGTGTGTACATACATATCAGGCACTCACTCATCATCTATACCGCTTATGCTTGTATACAGGGTCGCCTGGAGACTTGGGGCACGAGGCAGGGGACACCCTGGACAAGGTGCCAATCCATCACAGGGCACACATTCATACACACTCATTCACTATGGGAAATTTAGGAATGCCAATTGGCTTTGGACTGGGGGAGGAAACCCATCAAGCATGGGAAGAACATGCAAACTCCATGCGCACACAGACCCCGAGGCGGGAATCGAACCTGGAGGTACAAGGTGACAGTGCTAACCACTAAGCATATATGTAATTTTATATATATATATATATATATATATATATATATATATATATATATACACACACACAGTATATAGGAATAAGGGTGTGTATTTTTTTTTATTTTAGCCACCTACTACACTAGCAAAGGTGGGCAAAAAGATGTAACAACATTTTCATGCTTAAAAAAAAATAAAAAATAAAAAGGTGCAGTATATAGGCAATGGGAGTTATTATGGGTCCAGCCAAGTTGTGCAAAACCCCTTGTGTAAGAGTCCTATATAAGGGCAAAGGCATTATTTAAGGATTACTCCTCTGGGAATAAAATGAGGGCATTAAATGTCCCCCTTAACAACCCATCCACACTATATTTGCAAAAAAATATCTGGGAGAAAAAAATATATATATATTGCTTTTCCTCTGTAGGTCATCAAAAAAAAAAAAAAAAAAAATTTATTTATACACATATATTAAAAAAAAAAAAAACATGCAGAGCTAAATAAATTGCAATTGCTCTTTAAAATGTTCCACACATTGCCATAGACTCTACAATAACTATAAGTCATCATGACTACTACTAATAATACATTTTTAACACAAACTCCGCGTAAAAGAGAAACAAAGAGCAGCTGCAACAGGCCCAGAGCAAAAACGGGGGGGAAAAAAACCGCACAGAGGATAAAAAGGTAAAAAAAGGTAAAAAAAAAAAATCCGTTGATTAAAAAAAAAAAAAAAACTACTCACCGAAAGTTCAAAGATAAAACGCGTAAAGGGTGCAGATATTTATGTTCACAGGCGCAATGTGTCGGTGCAAAGCGAGCGAGAGGAGGAAAAAAAACACCAGGAGTAAACGGACACTGGACTTCAAAGTAAAAGTCTCCGCTTAGCGTTTAGCGGAATTAGCAGGAATTATAGACGCGTTTAAATACCCGAGCTAATGTAGAGCAAATCCACTTAAACACGTGGTGTTTAAAAATGAATCGAAAAGTTATAATTACAAATACGAATAATGTTAGTTTTAATATTATTTTGTAAATATTAATAAAAAAAAATTAATATGGTGTTCCACTTGAAACACAAACATACAATGCTGGTGAAATTCATTTTTACTTAAGAAGTTAGAGGCTTGTTACCTTAAAGCTGATCAGCTTATTTTTAGCTTTAATCTTTTAACTATTTCTACAAACTCTTTACTCATCAATGACGAGTATTTCAGCCAGTGTGTGTATATTCATATTATATTCATATTATGTGTATATTCATACACACACACACACACACACACACTGTAAAGCAATGCTGAAGGCGTCCAAAATATGCAATAATATCCTTATTGTATCTCATGATCTGTAAAGCCTTCATAATGACTCCAAACTGAGGTAATGTTAACTGGTGATTTCTGAGGCTGGTGACTCTAAATGAACGTCTCCTCTGCAGCAGAGCTCAGTTTTGGTCTTGCGTTCCTGGGAAGGTCTTCATGAGAGACGGGGCCTCAGACAGATCTTTATCTCAGTGACAGCAGAGAGTGTTAAAGGAGCTCCACTGTTATCTAGAAGGGTGGCACTTCACTGTAGTTACTGACCATGCTCCTCTACAATGGTTGGCAAGTGCAATCCCTGAATCACTAGATGGTTTCTCCCCAGACAAGACTCATAAGTCCGGCGCACACAACCGGATCGCAGATGTTCTGTTCGCAGAGGTCACTAAAAGATGTTGGACGAGAATTCCTCTAATTCATCCTAAAGGTGTTCTAACGGGTTGAGGTCAGGACCATGTGCAGGCCAGTCAGGTTTTTCCACAAACTCAGTCCTCCATGTCTTCATTGTGCACTGGTGCGCAGTCATGTTGGAACAGGAAGAAGTCGTCCCCAAACTGCTGGGAGCATGAAAATGTCCAAAATGTCTTGGTATGCTGAAGCATTAAGAGTTCCTTTCACTGGAAGTAAGGGGCGGAGCTCAACAAGTAAAAACAAACAAACAAACTAAAAAAACACCCCACACCAGTTTCCAACATGAAGCTTTGAAGTTATAGCTGCAAAGTGTTGGCCAACATCATATTAAACCCTATGGATTAAGAATGGGATGTTAC
>JAQMYJ010000001.1:33448693-33459000 GCA_030014305.1 Clarias laeviceps
GTGAAGCTGCTTTGAGACAATGACCATTGTTAAAAGCGCTATATAAATAAAATTGAATTGAATTGAATTGAATTTAATTACTGATGTTTATGTAGATTTTTATTCTACTCTTATAATCCTCATCAGATGAAAGCCATGGAATCCGTTGATATTCTGAGTGTACATAAATAAAAGTAGACCCTTTACAAATTCAGATGATGTACTACAGTTATGTGTAAAATAAAAAATGGGGAAGCATTTTATGTTATTTTTACGGTTATCAGAATACAATGCAAGTTGTCTTGCTGGCGGGACCACGCACTCGTAAGGGATTTACCAGAGATATGGCAATGTCAATTCAAATGGCTGGGATGATGCTAAATGTAAAAATACTTTTTTTATTTATAATACATTTTATTGTTCCTTGAGAATTACTTAGTTGAAGGACAATAAGACATGGTAGGAAACTCTTGAGTACTGCAGAACTTACTACACCGGCTTGGCCAGCCCAGTCTCTCTAACACAAGTTATGCTGCCTAAAAATGCAACAGACCAAACCCAAACAGTCCGTGTGTGGACCGGCCTTTGTGAATGGACACTGGGTCTCTGTGAACATTGTGCCACTGGGGATCCTGGTATCGCTGTCCTCATGCCCAGCTCCACCCTACTGCTGTGGAGCTTACAACAATAACACACAGAGAACGGAGACTGCAATGAGAAGCTTAATTATCTCTGCTACTGATGGTGAGTAACAAACATATCCAGTACAATTAAACAGGTTTCTGTATTCCTAAATATTATTATTAGTTTTTAGAACTCTCAGCCCACTACTAAGTTTAATATCTAACTACGATAATTCATGCCATGTTTTCTCTCTTTTTAAAGATGACTTCCTCAGAGTAAACTTTTCTTAAAGAACAATACATGTATGATGCAGTGAAACCATTTATCCAAACATAGATAAGTGTATGTGGGGTACATTTTATTTTTTAAATATATATAAATTGAAATAATCATGTAGGCATGTAACAGTGGTTATCACTATTGCCTTGCACCTCCAGGGTCCGGGTTTGATTCCCAGCCAGGCTCAATTCCCGTCTCTGTGTGCATGGAGTTTGTATATTCTACGCTTTATGGAGGTTGTACGCTTTAAGACTCATTTTTGCACACTGAATTTCTCTTGTGCACACTCGCAAAAACTCGTTTCTGCGCTTTGAAACTCACTTTTGTTCGCCCAAGATCATTCATGTGTGTTTGAACTCCATCTCTTCTGTGCGCTCAATATCATAAAGCTTCACTTGCACAAACTGCAGCCTCGTTAGAATTAGTTGCAACTATTCCAGCCAGCCAGAGACTAGAGTAGGGGCAATACCAGGTAATTACAAACTGTTTTCTGATTGGCTCCCCAGTCCTCCGCTTCTAGCTTGAATTCACGAACTAATAAGAACTAATGCACGCATCATTGTGTGCATTAGTTCTTATCGTTATTATTTTATTTTCATCAGCATAAGGTAAATTTCATGTTTTTTGTTAGGTAGTTTGTTACGTACATAGTTTAAATTATAGAATGTATTGTCTAATATGTTATTGCCAAATCTTGTACTTTGCTTCTGGTATAATGCTCTGTAGCTCTCAACCTGTTTAATCAACACACCAGGTTTAAACTAATGCTGTATATTCTAATATTAATGTCTGTCTTTGTTCAGACAATCGTTTAAAGTTTTGTTTGTGTGTTTGTAAGACAACCTGATGTTTTGTTGAACACAAATAAACTAAAGTACTGTTTTTTTTTTGTAAAACTCATGAATAAAATTTGCCTCATAATAACTGATGTAATTGTTTTTCAAAAACATTTTATAGTGTAGAAAATGCATTCAGCATTTGTAAATTATCCTAAGCCTGTGTGCACTGTATGATATAATAAAAATACATTTTTATTAACCTCAAAGTGTATTTTTTTAGTATTTGGAATTAGCCGGATGTATAGCTGCAGGATGCTAATGCTGCAATAAGAATATATTTATTAGAGATGAGAAACGCAGATCCATTAACGGATTTGACTCCTTCTGAATCACTCACTAAATGGATCCAGTTCTCATGAGTCCTTTGAGTCAGTAGAGATTCTGAATGCATTTTTCTATGGTCCCTCCACTAAACAGCACTCACCAAATCCTTGGACTCATGAACACACTGAGTCCAAGGATCCGGCTGTTTCACTCCACGCTACGAGTCTAACAGATCCGCTGAATCCCCCGGTTCAGATGAATCAGCCAGGACACGTATAGTATTTTGAGTCTTTTTTGTTTTTGACCATAAAAGGTAAATGACTGAGAATCAAGAATTATGAATGCCAAATATTTATTTTAATGACAATTGCACATAAAAATAAGTTTAGACAACAACAAATATAACAAATGAATAAAATAATTATAAATATATTAGCGGTGTCTGTTATTTAAAATTTTTAAGGGTTAAAAACGGATAGGCTATCTGGTATACTTAGTTTTTAGAGTTTTAGATAGATAAAAAAGTGGAGGTGGTAAAGCCAGGATTTGAGCTTGAGTTTTCATGCATATAATAGTCATTGTATACATTGAGCTAAAGCATCACACCGTTAGCATTACCATCACACCAACATGTAACAAATATGTTTGGTGTTGATAAAATCAGACCATAGAGCACGATGTCTAATCACACAAAATTGTAAAAGTGAAAGTGAGCTGCTGTTTGTTATATCATTGTGATACGGATTTTGCCTGTTTTTGCCAAGGTCCTCCACTAGGGGTGCTCAACGAATCCTCAGAATCCACCGAATCCTTGGACTCATGAACACACACTGAGTCTCCAGGATCCGGCTGGTGGATCCGCCGAGCCCCATAGTTCAGATGAATCAGACGAATCAGTACCCGCTATTTTGAGTCTCTCACGTTTCTGACTATGCAGGAAGTTTTCTAAACAACTCAGTCAGCCACTGGGTTACTAGCTAACAACTACTTAGACCAATCGAATGGTGTAATTATCAGTTTGTATTTATGTATGTGGTACAACAAGATAACTTAGGACTCAACTGATCTGAGTAAATAAAGAGAAGCATTTGTGAGTCATAAAAGGGATCAGGTTATATAACCCGGATGAATCCGGATTCGCTTATCTCTAAAATTTATGGTATATTACTTATGTATTTGTAACACAGTAAAAAATTAGCTGTAATGTATACTTATAATACATTAAAACACCATAAATTTTTTTTGCATATTTTATTTTGATTTACAGTGCATCCGGAAAGTATTCACAGTACTTCACTTTTCACATTTTGCTATGTTACAGCCTTATATCTGTCACACACACCCGCTTCGCGACCGACACTAGGACCCAGAAGTAGTACGGTCACAAAACAGGAAGCATAATCACATCGCTCAGTCACTGAGTTCGCCCATGTCGTATCTGTCCCAGCGGATCACTCGCACCTCTGAGATGTGGTGAACCAGCACGCCGAGCTAATCGATAAGCTAACCGGGGAGATCGTGATTCTTTGCCGGATCGTCCAAGACGTCGCGGCCTTGCGCCATGAGGTGCGGGGCGGACCCCGCGGCTGTTCTCCCAGCATCTAAGATCATTGCACCGCTTCGCTGGGATTTGGAAACGAGGGTTCGCCAGGCACAGGCCGCGGAGACCAAACCGGCAGGTGTGCCGCCTGGACGATTCTACGTGCCCCACACCATGAGAGTGGAGGTTCTTCAGTGGGGCCATTTATCTCCCCTCTCGGGACACCCAGGAACTCGCCACACCCTCCAATTCATTCAGCGCGCTTTCTGGTGGCCATCCATGAGGAAGGATGTCGATGAGTTCGTCCAGGCGTGCCCTGTGTGTGCCAGGGAAAAAGATAACAACCAGCCAACGCCGGGGGAACTCCTACCACTACCTGTCCCTCGCTGGCCCTGGACACACATAGCCGTCGACTTCATCACGGGCCTGCCGGTCTCCGAGGAAAAAAACACCATCCTGACTATCGTCGATCGGTACTCTAAGGCCGTGCACCTGGTGGCCCTCGCCGGACTCCCGTCAGCCAAAAAAACAGCCGAGCTGATACTAGAACACGTAGTCCGCCTGCATGATTTCCCGAAGGACATTGTCTCGGACAGGGGGCCCCAGTTCACTGCCCGGTTCTGGAAGGCCTTCTGCCGTCTGATCGATTCAACCTGCTCCTCCTCCCCGAATCATTGACGGTGGCCCTGCTTACACCGTACGTCGGATCCTCGATTCGCGCCCTCGGGGCCGAGGCATCCAGTACCTGGTCGACTGGGAAGGCTACGGTCCCGAGGAGCGATCTTGGATTTCGGCCCGGATCATCCTCGACCCCGAGCTTATCAGGGACTACCGTCGTCGGGTATCCTCCACCCCAGGACCGTCGGGAGTCGGTCCTGGACAGGGGGGTACTGTCACACACACCCACTTCGCGACCGGCACTAGGACCCGGAAGTAGTACGGTCGCAAAACATGAAGCATAAAAGGAGACAAGATGGCGCTTCACATCGCTCAGTCATTGAGTTCGCCCATGTCGTATCTGACAGTTTGCCAGCCATTTTGTGAGTACTCACTTTCTTGGGTTTGCTTTCTGATTCGAGTGTGTGTTAAAAGGACGCGGGTTAAATTTGTGTTTTTCCCTTGCTCCCCTTCTGAGAGAGTCCTTAGAATAACTTGCGTGGTTATCCTGCCTACTCGCATTGCTTCCGCGTTTGGGTTTACCATCCACGCTACAAAGGGCTAACCGCTATGTCTTCTGGTCGCCCGGGTTAGTTCCTGACAATATCAGCCTTATTCGAGACCAATAAGGTGTAAGTGGCCATACTATTTAAGGACCTTTATTTTGATGGGTGTGGTGGTGTCCTGTTGATTGTGGGTTCTTCTCTTCCTTTGCATTTACCTTTACATTCCTGTTTGCATTCAGGTGTGTTTCTGTGAATGGTCTGAGGTTAATCTGCATTATAGTTTGATTGGAGTGGGGCTGGTGGCATCAGTATTGCAGCAAGTTTGTGGCAGAGTTCACTTGCAGGTATGTTTGGTGATCAGTGTTGGGTGTAACGCGTTACAAAGTTACTTTTTTGATATAGCGTGTAATTTAACGCGTTAGGGCTACCATTTAAGTACTTTAAGTTATTTTGTTATATTTTCAAAAATGCAATCCATTATTTAGACAATTTATGTTTAAATTATGACAATCTGTGAGCCAGACAACAGTGATTCCGTTAGTGTGTGTGAAAGTCATCCCACCCCAATAACCGCCCTCCTCTGTTATTCCTGCTGTTATACCCCTATCTCACCTATGCGATGAGATAGTGAAAAGCGGTGTTAGGCACCATGAGCCATCGCGAGTGACCGCCCGATGTTCGCAAAGTTCTGCAAGGTCCGCGAGCTGCCATAAGCCACCACGAGGACCGACGTGTGGAAAGGTGGAAACAAAATCACAGCAGCAAAACTTGTGGTGAATCATGATGAACCGTACTTTCGACCTCCGTGTGTAACCACGTAGGTGAGATAGGGGTATTAGTAGTTAACAGATTATGGGCCAAACTTCGCTGAGTGATGATTGTAGAATAATTATAAAGATCTTAACTAAAACAACATGCATGAGGAATCACATGAGTATGTTACTTTTTTTACTTTAAAAAGTAACGTCCCACCAACATTGTTGGTGATTGTAATACATTTCTTAATTGCTTGCGGTGGTGATATTTATTGTGTGTTGTTTTAAGCAATAGCATCAGTCGCAGGTATGTAAATGCTACCTGGTTTATTGAGCCACGACACTTACATTATGGATGTAAGTACGACAGTAACCATATGGATGCATTTGGTCTTCGTTCAACCCTAATCATAAGTATGTGTTTCCCTTTCCCTAATTTTTTTCCAGGAACTAGTGAGGACTGTGAGTGAAGCAGGCACGATCTCTTTACTGTGAGTGTGAACTTAATTGGGGTTAGACAACCTTCTGAGTTGTGGCTGGCCTGCCCTGTTCCCGCTAAGGCTAGCCCTGGTAGAATTATTTTTACAATCTTGTGTGTCTGTTTTATTGGAAAGAGAATTTTATTGATGCTCTTATAATAAAGTATATTATGCTACCAATGCTCACGTCTCACTGCATCTTGTTTCCTTGCCATCAATTGGTAAAACGTACCTCTGTGTCCTTATTGGGAGTATGTTTGAACTATGGGAATGCCAAACTTTTTTTTTTTCTTGGCTAAAGATGGAGTTCAAATGCATACAAAAAAGTTTAAAGTAAACAGTTTTTTTTTATTTTTTTATAAAAATGTTGATTTTTATATCAGTGACTAAACATGGTTATTTCACTAAATGCTGGTTAAATATGGATGAATGAACATGGATAGACTAAATTAACTTTGAGGAAAAGTTAACTTGGTTAAATAACTTTGAGGCCTAAAGTTTGTATAAATCTTCAAAAAGGTGGTTGTAGAAAGTCATCTGTTCTAAAAAAAAAAAAAAAAACAGAAGAAGAAAAATCAGTTTTAAGCCATTAAACTTAATCAATAACAGATTTGTTTCTAATAAAAGTTATCTAATTGAGACCTGTAAAGTCTGTAAAACTACCAATGTAACACAAAAATAAACTGGTTGGCCTCTGGAGGCAGTGTTATGATCTGGAGGCAGTGTTCAATTGCTCAGGTCTAGGATCAGCAATGTTATATGGCAATAAAATAAAGTCAGCTGACCACCTGAATGTACTGAATGACCAGATTATCATATCCATGGTGGTTTTCTTCCCATATTCCAGGACTCAAATTGTAAATGAGGGGTTCTGGGCGCATTTTTGCATATAATTGTCCCCACATTTTGCCATGTAATCAAAGCTAAATGTAGTCAAATGAAACATTGGAAGTTATTACAATTATTACTATTTAGAGGTACAGAATATTCATTTGTACTACATTTCTGTTACTCACCATCAATAACAGAGGAAATTAAGCTTCTTACTGCAGTCCCTGTTCTCCCAAATGTATGTGTTATTGTTGTAAGCTCCATAGTGGTAGGGTAACTTCATCTGAAGGACGACTTCATCTCTACTGTGATGTATGCGAACTCTCTGACCATTTACCTTCTGTATGCTCTGTTCAGAAATCAAATGAGAGCTCTTTCACAACAAATGCAAAATATGTTACCTCAATGTTTGTTTGCATGTCTTTAGCATATTTCACTCAGAAAATTTGTTCTGTAATTTTCTGGTTTTCTGGTGCTAGCTGAGATACAGTATATGCACGTAACCTGGTGCCCAATATACCTAATTAACTACAGTATTATAAGCTAAATACATATATTGTCACACTCTCAATACTCCACGCTTGTCAACCTCTTCAAGGCACTAAGGTGTGGGGATGGACATGTTGACCTTTATCCGGTGCTGAGTAGGAAAAAGTGCTTTGGCCGTGGCAGAGAGATCAGTAGGTTAACTTCTATAAGAGGAGCAGGGAGCTAGGTTTAGAGCAGACCTGTGCTGTTTGCCTTTGGCTAAATCACAGTTTGGGGAGACATCTCATCCCGGACACCATTGTGCCCTTTTTCTTCTGCCAATTCACTGGCCAACATACTAGGTATAGCACACCCCATACCCCTTAATACCCCTTAATTGTTGCCACAATCATCAAATGCAGCACGAATCCTTATTATAAGACACATTTACAAATTAAAGCAATAGGGTTAACAATTAAGCTAACTTTAGCCATTAGGATAACACTCATACTGAATAAACAAAAATGAGAAACTTGACAATTAAAGTGATGAACATATAGGCATAATGGCATTAAAGATTCTAGGAAAGAAGGGAGGTTTAAAATCGGCAAATAATCAGAAAATGAACCAAAAAATGTATCAGGAGTGTGAAAAGAGTAACACAAAGACACCTTGAAATTATACTACAGTAAACACAAACATGAAAGTCCCACAAAAATTGTCTGTCATGTAGCACCCAAGAAGAACCATGGCAGACATGTCAATTCGTTAATCTGTATCCTAAATTCCAGAAGCGGTCAAGCAAATTATCCAAGACTATGCATGTAGTATAGGTAGATTATTAATATTTAAATATCTAAAAAATAATAATAATAATAAGAAGAAAGTAAATTGATAATTTTAGGATTGATAATCCTTCATCTACAATCAGCAAAAGTAAAAGAAACTAAATCTTTTTTTGAATAATCAAACTTCAGGCAATTTTTATTAAAGTTTATTTTTCCTAGTTGTTTATTAAGGAATTGCAAACATATTATACTGAAACCAGGTGTATTTTTGAAACATTCATTATTTGTGGATGAGTAGAGTTAACTGTTGTAATGCAGACAGCCTCTAGAGGGCAGCTAAGACATTTTGTTAGCAAAGAGGTTTTTCAACCTTGCTATGACGTCCAACCCCGTACTGTGTATAGTCACTCATTTGCACCGTTGCCTTTTTAGCCAGGATAAGTTTTGTTTAAGTTTTGTTTTAAATCAATCTGGCCAAGCCAAGGGAAAAACAAGTCAATGGATCACCTTTTGTTCTTAGATCTTTACATGTGATAGGGAAAATAAATCAGTGTTGTTCATAGTTTGGGGTGTTTGACCTACAGTTCATGCCACTGGAAGGTGCAGCTCAATAAACAACAGTACCAAACAATTTATAAGTTATTGTGGATGAAAAGCTACCCCAAAGATATAGTAATAGAAGTGACCAATAACATATACTATAGTCTGTAGATAAACATAGGACAACTTTGTTGTATAATTTACAACAGTCAGTTAAGAGGAATCGAAGAGAGGAAATCGATGAGTAGTGATAAAAGAGCATAACTGCACTGAGAAATTTAACTATGTGTATCGCCTCAGTACTAGAAAAAAAAATTGCCTCTGAACCATGTTTTGTTAACGGCTTATGTGAGCTACAAATCTAGCATCTAACAAGGTTGAGGTTTTTCAGCTTCTGTAGCCATGGCGAGAGCCATAGCCTCTCCAAACCAAAATCCAAGAGAAAACTGTTGGACAATGGTGAAAAGGCAGCAGTAGTCAAGAAACTCTTCTGTGCACGATTCCAGGAAGCAATCAAGCAGCACTGTCCACTGGCTGTATTTGGAGGGGAACGTAGAGGGCAAGAGGAATACCATTGGAAACCAGACTGCTCATGAAACAGGACAAAGTACACTACGATAAAATGTAATATATAACCATAAGCACAAATGTTAGTCTACAATATGTTATGTCCGTTTTTTCTCAGATTTTTTCTTTGATGGCTTTTTTTTTACAGCCATCAAAACAATAACTGAAGTTTAGCAGTAATAGTGAGACACTCTGTGTTTACATCATGTTCCTTACTGGAAGTCTGAATCCCTCATTTTTTCCTGTCCGTATGAAGCCCTGGTTTCTAATATTTATTATACTAGTGGTATTTTAATGGGCACTGGTGGCTCAGTGGAAGGTGTTTTGTCATGCAGAAGGCCTGGATTTAGCCACTGGATGGAGTGCCGGTTCCAAGCCCGGATAAAATGTGAGGGTTGTGTCAGAAAGGGCATCCGGCATAAAAAACCTGTGCCAAGCTTGTGTGTCTGGACCGGATGGTCGGCTGTGGCAACCCCTTGCTGGAAGCAGCCGAAAGACCAACAACAATTCTAGTGGTACTTTAGTAAATTTACTTATTCATTTTTTTAACCAAAAGCTCTAAATCTCAACCCTCCTGTAAAGCTTTTAGTAGGCAAGGAAAACATGGACAGCACAGATGCAGAGAACTAAGTACCCTTTAATTTGTTATTTCTCTCGTGCACACACACAGACACACACAAACAAACACACACACACACACTGAAAGTCAGTGTCCAGGGGAGCTCGGTGAGGGTGAGGTGAAGAAGACGCAGCCTCTCGGAGATGATCTGCGATCTGAGCTAGATGAGGCAGAAGCCGTGCAAGCTGAGGAGGCGCTTGAGCTGGAGTGCTGGCTTCTTCTTGGAAAAGTATATAGTAATATCCTATTCACCAACCTGTGTCGTCACTGCCCTTTTCAATTGTTAAACTGTGGAAATGTTTGTTTGAATAGCTTGACTTATAGTTCATAGGTGTGCCACTTGAAGTTTTAGATTAATGAACAGTAGCACCAAACAATTTACATTTCTCTTAATAGTTACCACCATACCATGTTTTAATTAAACATAGGACAGCTTTGTGGCCAGTTATTGAAAATGTTTTTGTTTTTTGCTTTACAGGTGTGGTATACTTACAGTACAGTGGGGGAAATAAGTATTTGATCCCCTACAGATTTTCTAAGTTTGCTCACTTACAAAGAAATGAAGGGTCTAT
>JAQMYJ010000001.1:33465307-33475763 GCA_030014305.1 Clarias laeviceps
AAAAATGGAAATAATCAGTGTGAAGAAGCGTAAACAAACTTGTGATAGCCGGGCTAACGGGCTAGCGATGCTAATGCCGGCAAAAAGCGGTGTGCTGCAAAACAATTAAAACTTGCATATCTCAGCGTAAGTGGGGTCAGAGCGCATGGTCAACCCATGCTCAGTCTGAGTACACGCGTAAAGCAAAAGCATCATTAGAGAGGTTCCTTGTTAAACATCCAGTTTGCAGAGTCTCTCTCTGTCAGAGCGCAGTGATTCCATTAATGTGTGTGTGCACAAGGGTGTCACTGGAGAGGTTCCTTGTTAAAAAACAGAGCAACCGTTCCGTTAGTGTATGTTTGTGTGCGCATGCGCGTTTGTGCGTGTGAAAGTTGTCCTAAACAGTAGCCCCATCCTTTCTCTATCATCTTATTTCAGCTTTGCACAGACAAACTCATGTGTGTACAAACGCACAAACACACACTGCTGTGTCAGGATATTTCATATTTTCAGGTTAATTTGTTTTATTTTTACTTTATATTTTGTTTTAATTATTTTATGTTAATATGTTTGGGTTGTGGAACGAATCGTTGGAGTTTCACTTATTTCCTATTGGGGAATTCGCTTTGCTGTACAAGTGTTTTGATATACAAGTACATTTCTGAAATGAATTATGCTCACAATCCAAGGTTTACAGTACAGTAATATAAGTAAGTATATCATTACCGAACAGATGTTTATTAGATGTTATTTTAATTGATAGAAAAATAGCGCTTTGATTTTAATGTGGAGAATTTACAAATTATGTTCTTTCAGGTTTGTCACATCATTTTGAAAAAATGCCAGGTTTCATTGAAATAGAAAAACAAAAATTGTTGTAAATTGTGGAAGGTGTTGCGGTAATGAGATTAATCAATCAACATTTAAAAAAACTATTAAATTGAAATAAATATTATTTCAGAACTTCAAGTAAGAGTGCACTATTTATATATTAATAGTAATTAATAATTTTTTTCAAAATGTAAAAATGTATTTGGTTTTCTAACAGTGTTGATGTTTTCAGAGTTCCGGTAATGAGATTTTTTTAGGACCTATTTTGGAAATGATGTTCAACAAGGTGTTGAAAATTAATTTTTAAAAATAATAATAATTTAAGCATTTTTTTCATTTTCATGCGTGAAATTTTTTAAATCAAGATTTTGTGAGAATCACCCGAGTAAAGGAAAAAATAAATCAAGGAATGAATGAAAAAACCTTTAAAGATTAAAAGTCCACCCTATACCACAATCTCACACAGTTTCTTTTTTTTTTTTATATAGCATAAAAGTCAAAATGAAGGGACTTACAGAAGTATAGTTGATGACCATAACATTTAATCAATACCAGTGGCTGTTTATTGTAGTACATGTGTTCTCTCAGTCAATGTATACAAATGCATAGGTTTTGAAAAGATTTTTGAGAAATATTTATATATTTTTTTATGTTGTAGATATACAAAGGTTATTACAGAAAAAATAATTATTACATATGAAGCAGTTGTTTATATATCCATATTTTACAATTGTAATAAATTAATAAAACCCCAATGTCTTGTAATTAATGGTAATTTATTTTAAATTTGTTTCAATATGAAAACAGTATTTTCAATAATGCAGACTATTTAGAAGTACATAATCCTGATTCATTGTACTGCATGTCTTACTCACCATCAGTAGCAGAGAAAATTAAGCTTCCATTTGCAGTCTCGTTGTAGCAAGTTCTTCAGTACTTAAGAGTATCCTTCCATGTCTTACCGTACTGTCCTTCACCAAAACAAATCTCCAGGATCAAAGAAATGGAAAATAATTTTCACATTTAGCATCATCCCAGCCATATGCTCTCACAATGGAATTCCTTTATAGTTATTAGGCTGCCCAGACAACTAATTAAAGAAAAGCTGTTGTTCTCCATCAGATCATTGCCAGATGTTTGATCCAGGTGCAGTTCTGTTCAGCCCAATTCAAACAATGTTACTTTGGACACCTGCAGCCTGCAACATCCTCTGGTTTTCTTCATATTTAGTGATTGGCTGCCAGATCTATATAGTTTCCCCTGTGGTAACTCTGAGCAGAAGTTCAGTTCATTCATTTATTTATGAAGATATATTCTCTTACCTGACAAAAAGTCATGCCACAGAACAAGAGAAAAATGAGAAAAGAGGACTTCATCTCTGCTATGACTATGTGAATGTGTGTTTAATTCTCTGTCAGTTCTGCTCAAACAATAAATACAAACTCATTTACAATGCATGCAAAAAAAGAAGCACAGTAGCAAGTACTCTGGTCTAATTTTAATGGCTTATTGGATTACATCAGACTTGTTTTGCTAACACAGCTCATGTGCAGTTCATAACGTTCCAGGTCTCTTAATACTCCATTTCTTTTCCGTTATCACGTTGGTCTACTTCAATGAATTAGGTGATTCTTCATTAGATCATTGCTAGAGGTTTGATCCAGGTTCACTGCTGTTCAGCTTTAACCAGCTATCTAAAATTCTAAATACCATTTAGAATGCCAGATTAATATATAGTTATAGTAATCAATCAAGCAAACTCACTTCCAATTAAAATGTATTTGTATATAAATTTAGTATAGAAATCCAGATGTAAATTTAGATTAATCATTAAAGCATACAGGTGCAAAAATTAAATACAAATCTATCTGAAGTGACCCACACAGACTACATATTGAGGTTTGGATAATTTGCTTCCCTGCAGCATGTATTGCATGTACTGTTCTTAAAAGAGAGAGAGTTTTAACTTCTTTCTACTGTATTGTAATGTTTGTGGGAACTTTCTTTCCACTAATACAACTAATCTAGGTCAAGAATTGTCAAAGTTCTCACAGGTGTCTTTAGCAGTGTTGGATTACTTTTTAATGTACGTCCGCCATTTAAATACTCGGTTATTTAGTTATATTTTCAAAAATGTAATTCGTTAGACAGACAATTTATGTAATCCGTGAACCAGACAGCAGTGACTCCGTTAGTGTGTGTGTGTGTGTGTGTGTGAGAAAGTTATCCTACAAGATCTGCCCCCACCCACGATAACCCGCCTTCTCCTGTTATTCCTGCTGTTAGTAGCTAACAGATTATGGGCCAAACTTCGCTGAGTGATGATAGTAGAATAATTATGAAGGTCTTGACTAAAACAACATGCATGAGGAATCACAAAGAAGTTTTCATTTCTGCAATAAAAAAAAAATACTCTAACCTAGTTACTTTTAGCAGAATGTAATTAATTAGTTAACCTAACACTGGTCTTTAGTATGGTGCAAGGATATTATTAACATATATTAGTCAGAAAAGTCTGTAAGATATATGTGCATTAAAAACTGTATATACAACAGTATATACAAGTGTACAATGTATATAAAGATAATACAAGTATGTAAATTCTATAATATGTACAATAAATCTGCAATTATATAGAGAGCATACAGAATATATAGAATAACAGATTGTGGGATAATTACAGGTATTATGGTAACAATGGTCTAACACTGTTATGCAGATTTCAGCAAGGCTGTGGGGATGAAGATTGCCCTGAACCTTACTGAATGGAAGGAAGTGAAACACTTTCACAGATATCAACTATGATTAAAATGTTCAATTCTGGTGTTTGGTGCCTAAAATATGTTTTCACCACCATTTGAAACACTTTCCTTTCAGACACTTTGGAGCTGACATATGGTGAAGTGCTATGGTGCCAGTAGAGAAACGTACTCCACTTTAGTTTCATTGATGTAAATGGGATTGTGACTGCTGATTTTTTTATTTATTTTAGAAGTCACACTGAGTTATTGGGTCTCATCAATAAGGATGATGGTTGGCAGAGCCCCAATCTGCTAAGCTTTGAGCAAGTGATGCATCAAATCAAGGACTGACTTTAGTGTTATCCCAGGTGTTGTTGCAGGGGAAGGATGGGTTGCCTGCTACCACTTGCTTGGGAGAGACTTTTCCCTCCGTTTGTACCATGCCCAGCTCCAATAGTTTCACTGCATGAAGGATACCAACACATGGATCACTCATTAATATCGAGTGCCCCAGTGCTCCAGTTTCAGATGTTCCAGGACAGGATGATCTGCTTCTGACTAAAAGTCAATGCAATGTTGAATTTTCATTTCAACCCAGTGGCCCGAATTAATTATCTGCTTAATTGATTCGTTCAGCTTGTTTCTGTTTGATGATGGATCTTGCAAATGGACATTGGCTTTTTCCAGCCCATTTGGTCTACGCCAGTTCATCACTTTTCCATGCAGGTTAGGGCCACCAATCAGGCCTATATGGTAGAGTGGCCAGATAGAAGCCACTCCTTAGTAAAAAGGCTCCACCTTCTACCCCGATCGCTCAGTTTAGATGGCCGGCCAGCTCTAGGAAGAGTCCTGGTGATTTCGAACTTCTTTCACTCACGGATGATGGAGGCCACTGTGCTCATTGGGACCTTCAAAGCAGCAGAAATTTTTCTGTAACCTTCCCCAGATTTGTGCCTCAAGACAATTCCTTTGACTTCATGCTTGGTTTGTGCTCTGACATGAACTGTCAACTGTGGGGGACCTTATATAGACAGGTGTGTGCCTTTCCAAATCATGTCCAATCAACTGAATTTACCTCAGGTGGACTCCAATTAATCAGGGGAAACAGGATGTGCCCGACCTCAATTTTGCAAAGGCTGTGAATACTTATGTACAGTACATGTGCTTTCTCAATTTTTTTATTTTTTAATAAATTTGCTAAAATCTCAAGTAAACTTTTTTCACGTTGTCATTATGGGGTGTTGGGGAATTTAATCCATTTTAGAATAAGGCTGTGACATAACAAAATGTGGAAAAAGTGATGCGCTGTGAATACTTTCCGGATGCTCTGTAAATAGACATAATCCTGCTGACTGATTTTACAAAATAAAATAAGAATGGCTCATTGGATCGAGCCATTTGCTTACACTTGACAGATACCAACACATGAATTGCTCGTTGATATCTAGTGCTCCAGCACCCCAGTTTGAGGTCTTCACCGAGGATGAAATAAGGTATGGGCTTGTCCTATTTGGTCATAGGTTCTGGTGGCGGGATCTTGATGGTACTATCTTCTATGCCCTCCTTTAGCTCACTGTCGTTAAATAATTGGGCATCTGACATGTGTCCCATTCCTCCAACATCTGTACATCAGTGTCTATCCATTAACATGATAGTGTGAGGTCATTATCATAGTGTTAACATCACTGGGGAGTAATTTGCCCTTTGTTGGGACAATTTTGTACCAGAACTAGCAACAGAGTAATAACAAGAAAGGAAAGAAAAGGCAGCAGTCTCTCATAATGAGCTGCAGGATGACCTGAAAACAGCAGGGCTCATAGTTACACAGAGAACAGCACCACCATAGACCTCCATTCATATACTTTATACAAACTTCCTCGAAGAAAAAAGATCTGGATAGGATTTAATACACTAAATGAATGACACAAACAAGATAACAATTTTGGTATATAAAGAAAAGAATACATAAGATGAAATATATCCACAAAAAACAGAACTCCATTGGATTAAAAAAAATTGGGGGGTTGATTTTAAACAATGATTAAACCAAGAATAGTAATCGATAAGATCTGTTATTATTTCACATAAAAAATAGAAATGAATAAACAATAATGACATCAGAAAATTATGTGATGAATACCTAACAAAGTGGTAATTAAACCAAATTATTCCAGTAAGGTCCTTATAAATATTGCATTCATAATTAAAAAAAACTGCTGTAAATATTTTATTAATTTATTTTATTTTTTATTTAGAAAAAAAAACTAACCAAACAGATTCCAAGAAGTAAAACCAGGAAAAAGCAACAAAAAAAGCAAAAATAAATAATTGAATTACATTTTTTTCCCTGTGAATGTTGAAATACGTCATTCTTTCCTTTTAGAAGTCAAGGCTGCATCAATGCAAATTTAGTGATACTTTACTCCAAGTTTGACTAGGATTTTACTAACAATCAGACACATCCATTTTATATACTTTCTGTTTGAAGGTAAAAGTTCCTTATTATAATACAGCATACAAACATATATTTTTTTTGTATATTTATTATTTGTTGCTAGACTCTAGATCTACAGTACACTTTATTATTAGATTAGATTATTAGATTACTGGATTATTATTATTATTATTATTATTATTATTACAACTACTACATCTATTTGAAAACATAAATGTAAATTACAGGTTTTATAGATCCATTGCAAAAAAGAGGATGCAAATGTGTTTCCCAGTAAAGAAAGGAACAGATTAATAGCCATACAGGTCTTGTACTGTATTTAATTTCTCCTGGTTTTAGCAGTCTCTCAGTCTCTTTGAAATGACACTTTAATGCTTTTATATTGGTTAGTATAGAAAGTTAGTAAAAATAATAGAATTGGAGCATAGAAACAAACAAAGGAAAAAAGTGGAAAATGTTAGCATATAATGGAAAAAAAGAAATACTTCTAATTTTGAAGTTTATTAAGATTTTAAACCTGGTATGTATGAGCTCTAGGAAAAAGTGTGAAAACTGAAACATTAGAAATATTGCAGTTAAAATACCATCAGTAAATATTTTATTAATTTATTTTAAAACTTTAAATGTGTAGAACTCATAGAACTAATAGAACAGATTCCAAGAAGCAAAGCAAAAACATTTATCATATCTAGAAATCCAAAACAAAAATATAGCAAGATGAGAGTAGACAGGGATTACTTGTAAACCTTTCTTTGGGTGTTCATTAATTCCTCTATATTCAATAGGTAAAAATAAAATTTGACATTTCTTGCTGTGATTGTAGAAATACGTTATTTGTCTTTTTAGAAGTGAAGGCAGCACCAATGCAAATTTATTGAGACTTGACTCCAAGTTTGACTAGGATTTTACTAAGACTCAGACACACCCATTTTGTATATTTTCTGTCTGAAGGTAAATGTTCCTTACAACCCTAATTCCAGAAAAGTTGGGACGTTCTTTAAATTTTACTTTTTTTGTTTTTTACAAGACTTACAAATCACATTAGCCATTATTTTATTCAGAATAGAACACAGAAAACATAAATGTTTAAGCTGAGAAATTTTACAATTTTATGCACAAAATTAGCTAGTTTCAAATTTGATGCCTGGTACAGATCTCTAAAAAAGTTAGGGGGCAGGTTTTCCATGGTGTAGCGTTTTACAATTGGATATGGATCCCATTCTTGCCTAATATAGAGTAACTACTACTGAAGAGTTTGTGGTCATCTTTGACGCATGTTTTGTTTAATGATGCACCAAATGTTCTCTTCTACTACTGAGCCATGCTGTTGTAGCTGCAGTGTGAGGTTTTGCATTGCCCCATCTGAGGGCCTGAAGACCACAGGCATCCAACAAATGTCTTCAGCCTTGTCCTTTTCACACAGAGTTTTCTCCAGTTTTTTTTAATCTTTTGATGATGTTATAAACTGTAGATGCTGAGATTTGCAAAGCCTTTGCAATTCGATATTGAGGAACATTGTGTTTAATGTATTCCACTATCTTTACACGCACTCTTTTACAAATTGGAGAGCCTCTTCCCATCATTACTTCTGAGAGACTCTGCTTCTCTCAGACATCCCTTTTATAGCTAATCATGTTACAGACCTGATGCTAGATGTTCTCTCAGCTGAATCATTTTAAAATGTCTTGTTTTTTTCAGTCCTTTGTTGCCCCCCATCTCTTTGACTTTACAAGTCTTTTTTGAGACCTGTAGTATGCATCAAATTTAAGATGAGCTCATTTAGTGGAAAAAGTGTAACATTTCTCTGCTTTAAACATTTGTTATGTTCTATTGTGAATAAAATATTGGCTCTTGTGATTTGAAAATTTTTTGGTTTTCATTTTATTCAAATTTGAAAATGCCCTAGACATTTTAGTACATAACAGTTTTATAGATTTCTTCATTGCAAAAAAAGAGGATGCGAATTTGTTTCCAAGTAAAGAGACTCCACAGTCTCTCAATCTCTTTTAGATGTATTATTGAAATGACATTACTTAATGCATTTGTACTGGTAGGAGGAAAAAAGTACAGTATTCTAAATAAAACTGGAGCATAGAGACAAAGAACGAAAATGTATCCAAGGGAAAAATGTTAACATGTAAAGTAAAAATATTTTAACAAACTTTTACAGTGAGTATGTATGGGCTCTAGGGAGGTCAAAACTGAAATATGTAGGCATGTAGTGCAGAAGAGGAAGCATGAGAGACAGACTAAAATTTTGACTTATTTACTTTAATCCAATAAGCAGTAAATAAAGCTTACAATATCCAAGCCAGTACATGTAACTTGTATTCTTTGATTTATTAATATTTAAATAATGTTTACTTTTAATTCTTTTACCTACATCCAGCAACAGTATAAAACATAAATTATCTGTATGTACTATGGATAGGTATGTAAATATATTAAAATATCTATTTTAAAAAGTTTATAAAATAGATATTAGAACTAACAAACCAACCAGAGTAAATAAGGCAATGCCATAATCAAGAGAGCTAACAATAATTATTTTTTTTACCCCAGCCTGCAGTCGACTGAATCAGCTTAGCTTACACTTGAAGTTGTCTTGGTAAGGTTATCTAGTCATTATTTTTTAAATGTTACAAAGAAGAACTTCATCTCAAAATTTAAGGTAGACCAGGCTTCCCGAGTAGTCTTACAGCATTGGCAAGAAATTAATAAAGAGACTTTGACATGTTTGTAAATTTTATTTTTGTTGGCTATAAATAACTGCAAGGTGATTACACTGAAGTCACTTGTATTTATAGCCACCTAAATTACATGTGAATGAGTGGGGGGTTAAACTTTAAAATTTAATGGCTATAAAACGTCTATCACTGGAGACATAATGAAAACATTATCTAAATATATGATAGTAAATAGAATAGAACAGGCATCAGCCACAAGAGGCAGCACCAGATGGCTGCCTGCTTGACTGGTCAGGATCGAGCTACAGTAATATTGCAGTACACTATGAAATGTGGAATCTATTAATGTTGGGCAGAGATGGTGGCGTACAGTGAAAGGGAGAAATGCAACACTATGTCTGGGACAGTAAAAGATTGTCATGCAAGACCACAGTCTTGGTGAATGATGCAAGAAGATGCTCCACTGGTGCCAAGTACATGAACCATATTAGAATCAGAATCAGAAAGAGTTTTATTCAAGTACGCTTGCATGTATAAGGAATTTGTTTTAGTAAGTGTTAGGTTTAAATGAAGAAGAAGTGTGTCCGAGCTAAGTTTTAAGCTAAGAGAAGAAGAGTTTTAGCTTGTTGTGTCCGCTGCACCTTGGTACACTTACTGGTCCAGGCCCAATTGACCGGGAGAGACAAACATACACACACACTCAGATATGATGTCTGAAGATCTCTGTTTATTCTCAGCAAAGAGAGCACATTTAAATGGTGCTACGTCCCGAACATCAAAAGAACCAGTCATTAACATGTCAGTCATAGAGGGACCCGGAGACAGACAGGAGAGAGGAAATACATTTGCATTCTCCTGATTAAACAAAAGTGGTTCTAGCGGACAAGAGCCATTTGGATGTATATTCGTCTGGATACAGGATATACTGTAGAAGGTGTTACCACAGAAGGCATAAGGAAGCACAGTGAGGGGGTCTGTTCTCATGGCACAGGAATCTTCTTATTAGATTACAATGTCTTACACTATTATAAAAACTTACACAGAGCTTTCAGAACAAACAATGACAAGACAAAAAAAAACACGACAAAAAAAATGAAGTAGGATGTTTTTTTTGTTTTTTTTAAAGAGGGTTAACAACAAATTAAGTAGGGTGTGGGATTCTATCAAATAAGTTAAACAAATATCTGTGGTATTGCACAGTATATTACACAGTGTGGTATTTCACACAATATTGCACATATATTTATTGCACAATGAGAAGATTGTTTAACTGTTCATGAGGTAAATTGCCTAGGGGAAAAAACTGTTCTTGTGACTGACTGTCCTGGTGTTCGGTACTCTGTAGCATTGACCAGACGGCAAAAGTTCAAAGAGAAGGTGAGTTGGGTGTGAGGGGTCCAAAGTGATATTCCGAGCCATTTTCTTCACTCTGGATATATGCAGCGTGGACAGGGGAGCGCCGATAATCCTTTCAGCAGTCCAAATGATCCTTTGTAGTCTTCTGATGTCTGATTTTGAAGCTGAGCCAAGCCAGACAGTTATTGTAATTCAATTCAATTCAATTCAAATGTATTTGTATAGCGCTTTTAACAATTGTCATTGTCGCAAAGCTTTACATAATCAAAGGAATTATTTAATTTTGTATGGAATGTAAATGTGTATGAATCAAAATGGTCAGACAGTCCTTGATGAGCAAGCCGAGGGCAACAGTGGCAAGGAAAAACTCCCTGAGATGGCAATAGGAAGAAACCTTGAGAGGAACC
>JAQMYJ010000001.1:33547878-33571150 GCA_030014305.1 Clarias laeviceps
TCGGCTGGCGTCACGCGGTTCGGAGGAAACACGTGATAGTCTTCGGCCCTCCCGGCTGAGTGGTAGTGGTAGCCTTATTGTGGGAGCCAATTGGCCACAACTAAAAATAGGGAGAAAATCAGGAAAAAAAAACAATATTCTGGTGTGATGATGTGAAATAAAACACATGAAACTTTAACTTCTAAAGATCAAAAGTTCCTAACTGGCTATCACTGAACACATAGGCTAGATAGATGGATAGATGGAGAGATTAGATAGATAGATAGATTTTTTTAAATACACTGCTGTAAAAAAAATATATATTTCTTTTGGATATTTGTCACACTTAAATGATTCCAATCATCAAACAGAAAGGTAACCCAAGTAAATACAAACTGCAGTTTTTTTTTTTTTTAAAAAGGGATTTGATTCATTAAAAGAAAAAAGCTGTCCTGTCTGGCCCTATGTGAAAAATAAAAAGTTTCTACAGCAAGTCAGGCCAAAACGTGTCCCTTGGCCACACACTCCGAATCCCAGCCTGGCTTGCAGATCTTGGGCAAAAGCTTTAAAGCATAACATCCAAATGTTTCAACCCAAAAAAACAAAAGCTTGGCATGATGTCTCAGCCAGGGTAGAAAGCCACCATCACACCAGTCTACCCCCTCAACAGCAACCTCAATAACTACAAGACTGGCCGACCCAGGTCCACCAAACTTTTATAGCAATGACACCTCGGTCTCTGAAGCTTGCCCTAGTTCAGTGTAGTTCCATGTAATTATTGATTTTTATCTATTTGCTTCCTGTAAGTAACTACAGTACTTTTCCTTATATACGAGTGAATTCTGTAAACACGGATGTGTAGGCTCATGTCCTCATTTGGAAATAAAGTGTGCGTATGTGTTCTGCCCTCATTTTGACCTGACAGTAATATATATTATACAGCTTAAAGGTGTTGTTTACTGTGCTATACTAACACTGTCCAAATCTGTTGTTTACTTATTACAGCTAATTGACTACTTGACGATTTGCAGTTGGCGGTGGAAGAAAATGCTGATGGAGCTTCAGTGCCTTCTCCGAAAGCACACTTCATGATCGAAACACACTACAGCAACAATTCCCATCAAGGTAATCATTTTAAAAATGCTATAACAATCTGCCACAACCCTATGTGTCTTTTCACACAGTGTAGTTCCATCTAATTGTTCATTTTTATAAAAACTATCTCTTTAGTAGTGCTTCCTGTAAGTGCTTGTCCATTAGGTTTAAAAACACAAGTAAGACATTCTTGCGTTTTAGTCGGAAGTCATGGAGATGAATTCTGATTTGTATGAGGTAGCCATAGTCCGTAGGATTTGGCTGTAGAGGCTCCATTTGTCAGTACACATGTGTGTAATGTTCCCATATCTTATGGATATTAGTGAATTCTATAAATGTGTTGGCTTAGGTCCTCATTTGGACTTGCATTGTGCATATTTGGTGTACAGTATGAGGTATCCCTTGCCTGTGGGAGTAGACCTTGCCTTAGGCAGCTAAGACTCTAAGTTGTTTTTTTGGTGGTCTGAGGATCTGGGTTCGATCCCTGCTTTTGGTGCCAATTCCAAGTCTCGTTAGAAAGATTTAAGGGTTTTGTCCTCAGGAAGGGCATCTGGCATAAAACCTGTGCCAAGTTGTTTGCAGATTGGACATTTCGTGGCGACCCCTTGCCGAGACCAGCCCAAAGAATGTTCGTGAGGTAGACCTAGCTTGTATATGATCACTGGGATAAGATGTGTTCTTAGGCTTGTAATAAAATTAATTTTTATTTAAACAACATAGAACCACAGTTGTTGGCACCCCTGATGTTAATACTTCGTACAACTCCAAGACAGCACTTAATCTCTTCCTATAACATTTCACAAAATTGGAGGATACAGATAGAGGGATCTTTGACCATTCCTCTTTGCACAATCTTTCTAGATCATCCAGAGTCCTGGGTCCTCTCTCATGCACTCTCCTCTTCAGCTCACCCCACAGGTTTTCAATTGGGTTGAGTTCTGGGGACTGAGATGGCCATGAGTGGAGCTTGATTTTGTCTGCATTTTTGTGTACATTTCACCACTTTTTATGTCATTATCCTGCTGAAAGACCCAATGACGACCCATCTTAAGCTTTCTGACAGAGGCCATCAGGTTTTGATTTAAAATGTGCTGGTGTTTCAGAGAGTTCATAATGCCATGCACCATAACAAGGTTGCCAGGGCCTTTAGAAGAAAACAGGCCCACAGCATCACAGATCCTCCACCATACTTCACAATGGGCATAAGGTGCTTTTCTGCATACTCATCTTTTGTTTTACGCCAGACCCACATGGGCCCTCGTCCAGCCTTGTTTGTCGCATTCCAGTTGTTTTAAACTTCTTAATGATTCTTCTGACTGTAGATATGGTTGAGATTAGGCGAGCGGCTATTTCCTTGTAGCCATTGCCTGACTGATGAAGATCGATACACATCTGTCTTACTTGAATGGGGTGTTCTCTTGTCTTTCCCATGTTGAATAGTGGATAAGAGAATAAGAGTCATGTCATATTTATACCACAGGGAAACAGGAAGTCATGAATTATTAATCAAAAGTTTTTAGATAATCTGATCAGCTTCATAAACTACAGTAAATATTACAAAAATGCTCTAACTACATTTATTTTATTGGAATTGTTAGGGGTGCCAATAATCGTGGAACAGGTGATTATATATATATATATAATTTTTAAGTCATCTATTTGTTTGTATTTTTTAAAGTGAAAAGTTAGATTATTCTACAATTTTCATTGTGAGATTATGCTTCTGCCATAAAAAGTTAATTTATTAGAAGCCTAAGAACACATCTTAACCAGGGGTGCCAATAATGGTGAGCAGGACTGTATATAAATAAAACTCATTTGAATTGAATAGAATATAAGTGAAAACAAAAGCTAAAATTCTGATTTATTGACCTCTGAGATTTTGACCTCATCCCCAAATGTATATCACAGGAATATGAAGGAAAAATTAAGAAAGTCTGGTCATAAAATAAAATGTTTGTGCATTCATTAGTAATTCTATAAATGCAATTTAAAATTTCAATAGCATTTCAATTATGGAATGATGTTTTTATGGTCATATGGTCCAAATACGGCTAGTCGGGTTGATTTATTTTAAGTTGATAAGACTTTTAACAACTCGCATAAAGTGGTGGTATGTGGTACACACCTGATTTAGTAGCACTTTACTTGCTTTAAATTTTATTATTCAACAAGCAGTTTTCACTAAAAGAACTGGTTTTCGGTGCATTTATTTAAAATTAAACCCAAGAAATCATAAAATTTTTAAAAAATCACAATATTGTTGTTTTTTATATTGGGTAAAACGTTCTACAACATGTTTTTAAGATTGTCCCCAAAGTGGACCATAAGTCCTGAAATGTCTGCAGACTCAGGTTTGTGTTCCACTTTGTCCCCATTTGTGACCTAAATAATACATGTCCCCAAAGTGAAGTAAAAGTTTCAGGTGTTCAAAGAAGGGTTTTATCAAAAATCCTGAGTGATAGTGTTCATCTATGGCTCTCAAATAACACAAATCACTGTTTATTATTTTAATACTCCCTCTGGAAAGCAGTGTCCCCAAAAGTAGTAAATATGTCATACGTCCCCATTTTCCTTCTATGCAGGTATGTGTGTGCGTGTGTGTGTGTGTGTGTGTGTGTGTAAAATGGGTTTTGGCGTGATGTTCACTGACCCAGCTCGCTGAGAGGAAGGCCGTTGTCCAGTTGACTGGGCTTAGTGTTGATAAAGAGGATGCAGAGAACACACACCGTGATGAGGAAAGCCAAGAGAACAACTGCCGCTATGGACAAACCTATGAGAGCACCAATACTACAGAGAGGGAGAAAAGCAGGAGACTGATAAATAGACAGAAAATTGAAGGTGATGATAAATTCAGGCAGCTTTGATTAAAAGGCCAGCACTAAGGAGGATCCATCCATCTAAGAACCTCTGTAGTCCAACTACAGTAGGGACAGTTGGAGGCCAATAATGACCATTGTATTTATTCCCATTTTTACAACATTCACACACACGTTCACACACTACAAATTATAATTTGGGAATGCCAATTAGCCTCGTATGCATGTCTTTGGATTGTGGGAGGAAACCAGAGAACCCAGAGGAAACCCACCAAGCACCGGGAGAACATGCAAACTCCCTGAACCCTGCAGGTGCAAGGCAACAGTGCTAACTACTTCACCACCGCGCTGCCATTGAGGTGGATATCATTGCAAATATTTTCATTCTTTTATTCAGTAGAATCAGTACAAGGTCATCTCTTTATGGTGATTATAATCCATTTTTGTAGCAAAACTTTTTAGAAACTTAGAAACTCACATTTTTGCATTTCATTCACCTCAGATGTTTGTTCTTTTTCATGCCAATGATTCATGTCGTTCCTTGTGTGTAAAGACCTGAACCACTCATACATTCACACACAATAAATTATGTTTTGTTTCTCAACAATGAGGGTATTATTTTATTTGCATAAAAGGGGGAAAGTGCACATGATTTGACTGATATTTTAGCTGGGAAAAAAAAGACTCTTTTTTTTTTTTTTTTTTAAAGGAACATAATATAAATTAAAGTTCTCGATTTTTGTTAATTCTAAATTTCAATGGCAGTAAATCAGACATTGGTGAACATGATAAATGTGAAGAACTCTTTCATGATAAACTGTGATAAGTTGTACATTTAAACCTTATATAAAGTTCATGTGCCTGAATGGAAAGTTGAAAATGAATGTAAGGTTTATCCAAAGAAAAATTAAAAGCAAAAACAAAAAAATCTAATCAAATCAAAAAGCAAACTAGTATTCTTTCTAGCATTATTACTTTTATTATTATTATTATTAGCAGCAGCAGCAGCATGGTGGCATAGTGGTCAGCACTGTTGCCTTGCACTGCCAGGGTCCAGGTTAGATTCCTGCCTTGGGTCTGTGTGCTTATTCTTGCTTATTCTTCCTATGTTTGTGGGTTTCCTCCGAGTTCTCTAGTTTCATCCTACAGTCCAAAAACATGCAAATTAGGCTAATTGACATTCCTAATAGTACACAGTGTGTGAAAATAAGAATAAATACAATGGTCACCATTGGTCTCCATGGCCTCCATGGTCCCTTATTATTATTATTATTATTATTATTATTATTATTATTATTATTATTAATTAAGTCTGTAAGTATAATGTAATATTAAATCAAGGATTATTTTCATGCACTTTATTAAAGTATATAAAAATGACATGATATGCAATAAACAAATAAATAAACACATTATCTATAGTATACATTCTATATTGAAGCTCTTGTGTTATACTCTTGAAAGAATAAGGTACTAAACTGTACCAACAAGGGGAAAGATCTTCTGTACAAGTAATGCAATTTGCTCAAAAAAAAAAGTGCAATTTAAGCGTAAATTAAAGTATTAATCTATAAACTAATTATAGCATATAATTGCTTTTTGCCTATATCTATCAAAATTTTAATTCTAAATTGGTTTTAAAAAGGTTAATGTGTTAAGTCTTCAAGCCAGAGAATTTTCTCTTAATTTCGGAAGTTTTCTAATAGGCTTTGTTGATTATGATGATGCACTGTGTGTGCCAAGCAGTGTAAAAAAAAAAAAAAAGAAAATTAGAAACTCCTTTGAGAACCGTACGACATTAAATCATCCAATATATCTATAACAAGATAGATACAAAGGAAAAAAACAGCTTTGATGTGAAGCAGTAGAGCCTTTGTGTTGTTGAAGTGCATGAACAGCTCCTTACCTGAGCCACCACATGTATCCATACTCGTAGGGAAAGAAGCTGTTGGGATCATCGCAGCAGTATTTAATGTCGTTGAAGCCACAGCAGAACTGTGCGCGCTCGTCTCCGCCGGCTTTCGGACACGTGAACGTCCTCACCAGCTCCTTCTCCACGGTGTAGTAACTCGAGCACACTGCACTCATTCTCATTCATCTCATTCAATCAGCTCACACACACACCTCTCTCTCTCTCTCCTTTCACTTTTCAGCAATCAGCAATCCCCAGTACTTTAACTTAACCCCTTTGGAAAATGCTTTTTCAGTGTCCTCAGCTTCTTCTGCTGTGTTTCCAATGACTCACTGCTGAAAACGTACTGCACTAATGTCACACCCCTGTCCAAAGCACATCATATTCCAAGCACTAATCTTGGCTGTCAGGCACAAAAAAGGCTTTATACCACTGTGCTGTTGAATTCTGCATCCTGATTGGTCAGAAACTGTACAGAAGACAACAGTGCAGCTGCAAGTTACACATTTATATTAATACGTTATCAACTCTGACAGTATGATAGACACTTTATATAATCTAAAGCTTAAAATAAACCTCAGGGTGGGGGCAACTAAAACAGAAGAATGTGTAATGAGTCTCCAGTTTGCACGCAAGCAGGTTCATTCCAGTTTCTCATTCACGTCAGAAGCTAGTATGTTAAGTATAAATGTATTATGTTTAGTAAAAAAATAAGCGGCTGGTGGGGAAACCATTTTTTACAGCTGCCATAATTGAAGCTAGGAGACACAGGACTGGTTAATTGGCGTTCCCAAATTGCCAGTAGTGTGTGTGTGTGTGTCTGCTTGGCACAGTACGGTGATGAAACTCTTAGCCACAGTAAGTGACTGACGATCCCGGCCGAGGTGGCTTGCAGTCGTTCCCATGAATGTTCAGCAAGTGGAACGCCTGATCCTTGAAAATCGGCGGATAACTTCCTTTGTTTCTGACACAATCATTCATCAACACCATGAACCAAGCTGGGAGTTATTTCCACATCCCCCCTTACAGTAGAAATTCCCTTTATTTCTCTGTATACAGGAAAGTATATCGGAGGAAACCCACTAAGCACAAGGAGAACAAGCAAACTTCTCACACACAGACCCGAGGCTTGGATACCATCAAGGTACTTCCTGCTTCCTGCTTGTTCTGCTTCTTGGAACACTGGCAGAATTTCATAAGGATAATAAAAGCCACGCTGGAGATCTTGTATAATTACCTCCATCTATAAATATGACTAGCACAACGTGTTGCTATGTGATTTATGTTATTGTATAAGCTCTTTATTTTCAACTGAAAAGCATTACGCACATAGCTATGCAACAACTGTGCTCCCTTAATGGAAAGTTGCTTTACTAGACTTGCCGTACTGTATTATGTCTCCTTTTCTTTCAGACAAAACATCGCAGTTCGCAGTTCAATGCCACCGTGTGCATGAATGATTCTACTGGCAGGGAAAACAACCTTGAGCGAATACAGAAACTAAAAGCACAACCATTTAAACTATGTGTCCTTAGGCACCAGCAGCTTGAAATTGCATTTGTATCGAGAAAGCAGTACATTTTTGTCATGACAGAGGAAAAGCAGGTTACAGTACATGCAGCAGCCATTTGAAAACTTTCTTGCCCCAAGCGAATTTTAAACCGTGAAAGGCATTTTTTTTTTTTTTTTTTTTTTTTTTCAAACAAAAACCCAAAAAGGGATTTAAAGATCACGCAGTTCCTTGATGGTTGTGCAGCATGATTATTTTCTTCACCGCTGGAGAAACATTAATCTGCTCAAGCGACAGCTTTGACACGTGCGCTCTTAAGATGATAAATGAGTGTTTGAAACGATTACACGGAGAGACACCACATGTAGAGTTACTGCGGAAACAAATGACATATCATTAAGTGCAGTGTTTAAAACAGACTCTACGATGTCCTTGCTATTAACAATCTAACAGATAAACTCAGTAATGTAGAAAAAGTGTAGCTGCCTGTTTGTTTTGGGGTTTGTTGTTGTTTTTTCGTTCCTTTAATATTTACACCATTGTCAATCACTTTAAAAGAATGAATTCACATCAGTATGTATAAAACAGCTGGTATGCATCCATCCATTATCTTATCCTGTATAGGGTCATGGCAGGCATGGAGCCTCTCCCGGGGAACACTGGGCACAAAGCTGGGTACATGTTAGATGCATAAAATAATTAGATAACATTCATGATTTATTCCTGGCAGATTTCCATAAGAAATAATTAACATTTTCATTTACTTCTATGACTAGTGGGATCTGTCGTTATGTGGAGTATCCATAAAAGTTAAAACGTATAATTTGGAATATAGATCCATTGTATCCTGTCGCTTGTGTGTTAAAGCAAATTGTATTGCATTGCATGACACACACACACTCATTTATAGGCTCTGGGCCATTTGAAAATGCAGATCAATCTAGAAGGCAGCACAGTGGCTTAGTGGTTAGCACTTTCGTCTTGCACCTCCAGGGTCCAGGTTTGATTCTCACCTCAGGGTCTGTGTGCATGGAGTGTGCATGTTCCCCCGGTGATTGGTGGGTTTTCTCCGCGTACTCTGGTTTCCTCTCATAGTCCAAAGACATGCAGATTAGGCTGATTGGCATTCCCAAAATTCCCAGAGTGTGTGAGTGTATGTGTGTGTGTGCGTGCATGTGCCCTGCAATGGATTGGCACCCTGTCCCCCATCTCGTGCCCTCATGCACACACAGACCTGAGGTGATAAAACACCAAATTACACAACCCATGACATCATCATTTTTAAAAGTTAAAACGTACAGAACAATTCCGAATATAGATGCACCGTATCCTGAGCTGCTCTGATTGTGGGATGGAGCTGTGGCGTGTGTGTTAAAGCGGATTGTCCTACTGCTGCCCGGAGTCTACTAACACACAAACATACACACATCACAACACACTACCCATCGATCTCTAAGACAATGTGCTTCAGGATTGGTTTCGGTTAAGGTTATATACGGGATCCGTAATGCAGCGAAGACTGTTTGGTTGCTTTTGTTTCGCCATCTGTATATCCTAGAACAGCCCCTTTTCCAACTGTTCACAGATCCTTAATCCAGCTCCAGAATCTCTAATAGGATCGCTGGCATTAACTCCAGGACACTGCTGCCAGCTGTCAAGGAGCTCCGTAGTGGCCTGAGAAGGAAATAAAGAAAGTGATAGACTGAATATTCCAAGACAGTGTGACGGGATTTCCTCTTATAAACAGTCGCCAAGGGTGGATTTGTACTTTCTTGCACGGACGGCGCTCCATCCTCACTGTCTCTGCATGTGTGTATGTCTGGTTCGGACTCCTGAATTGACTTGTGTGTAATTGGAAAGACACTGGGACACCATGACCCTGGGCACGATGTGGAGCCGGGTGAAGAACGTATGCAGGCAGAACGGCCTCCTCATCCTGTCTGTGCTGGCTGTGGTGGTCGGATGCCTGCTGGGATTCTTCCTGCGTTCCAAACAGCTCTCTGAACAGGTCAGCCTTATTTACATATTTATGTGTATTTTTGTTCTATCTGTAAAGCCTCTAAAGGTCAAGTACATTTGCCTAAAAAAGAAATCAGAGCAGAGGAAAAGCAGAGAACGTCATTAAGGCAAAGCAGGAAATGAGACCATAATGGTTGTTTATCTTAATTTTTAAATGCACTAAATGAATTTCGGCATTTGTTTCGACTCTGCAGCTGAAAGCATATGACTGAAATCATCTCTGTGTAGTTTAACATTAAGATTTTTCATTAGCAGCTGATATATAGAAAGACGCGGCCCTATGGGCGAGGTATAAACATTCAATAAATTTTTTATTTCTTCAATTTGGTGTCCATAGCACTAATTACGAAAGAAATAAATGATTCCCTTACATATAACAATTCTTTTGTTTCGCCAATTCATGTATCACCACAATATCGCTCACTCACTCACTCATCATCTGTACCACTTTATCCTGTATTCAGGGTCATGGGAGGCCTGGAGCCTATCCCAGGAGACGTAGGGCACGAGGCGGGATACACCCTGGACAATGTGACACACATACACAGATACACATATGCTCATTCACACACTATGGCCAATTTTGGGATGTCAATGAGCCTAATCTGCATGTCTTTGGACTGTGGGAGGAAACTGGAGTAAACCCACCAAGCACAGGGAGTACATGCAAACTCCATGCATATGGACCTGAGGTGGGAATCAAACCCAAACCCTGAAGGTGCAAGGCGACAGTGCTAACCATTAAGCCACCGTGCCGACTCCATAATCGATATTTTTAATAAATTTTTGCAGTTGAGGTGGTATAAAATAGTGCAGTTCCTCTATTGTCCTACAGATGGCATGCTGTAAAATATGAACACATGATATGTGGGAAGAGCTAATTATTTATGAAGTTTGTTTTGAATTTTAACGAAATCTGAAAAAAAATATTTGGTTGGGATATTTTTTTTTTAATCGTGATACTTATAGAATTGCAATACAAATCGAACTGGCACCTACAGTAGGTATGATATTGTACAGCTTGTCTTCATTTATATATACGAGACTGTTCACTTATAAAAGCTTCTGTGTTCTGTTTGGTTAGGAGGTGAAGTACTTCCAGTTCCCCGGAGAGCTCCTCATGAGGATGCTCAAGATGCTCATCCTACCTCTTGTTGTCTCCAGGTAAGAGCCACACCCAGCTCACATGCCAAGTTACTTAATAATATTATTAATTAGAAGCTATTTTCATGCAGTTGTTTAATTGTTTGTCAGGTATCAAACAGACGTGCATTGGGTTCCTGACCTAATTAATAAGCTTTTGGCATAATTTCCTGTTACTGTATGTCAGACCTTGCAAAATACAAAAACAAAGATGATAATATTTATTTATATTTGCAGATGTAACAAGAAAAACAGCACCCAGACATGTTGAAAACAGTGTTTCTGTAAATTGCAACTCCAAATCCTGATGCTGAAAATCTGTTTTGTGCGTTTTTTTTTCTGTATGAAATGGAATTGAGGGAAGGAAGTTTTGAGAAAGTGGCTATTTTCTGCCTTTTAAGCTGTTTCTTTCAAAGATTGAAGTAGGGGTTGGTACGCCTGTCACGGTGGGATTCAGGCATCTTTTCTGGCTTTTTTTTTACAAAGAGATGTTGTTGGTCTTTCGGCTGCTCTCGCCATAGCAGAATATCCACAACAACTTGGCACAGGTTTTATGCCAGATGCCCTTCCTGACGCAACCCTCTTATTTATCTGGGCTTGGGACCTGGACACTGCATCCAGTGGCATGTGGGAATTTAGCGATCAGCTGTGCACCAGATACACAATAAGTATTTGGATAGTGACACAATTTGCGTGTTTTGCCTCTGTACACAATGGATTTTAAATTAAGTAATCAAGATGTAAACAAGGAAAGCACTGCTCAGGAACACCAAAAGACATTGAGGACTTCGGAACATTTAGCAAGTTGAAGAAAACTATGGAGGAGGCCGTAGTATCGTTGTCAATGTCGACATCCTTTAAACATCATTATGAACGTAAATACACCTTTAGCTTAAGATGCAAACCACTGGGACCACTCAAGGACAGAAAGACCAAAAAAAACCAACAACTGCTAAACACCCTGGTCAGATTCTTTAGACAGAAGAAACCAAGACTAACTGGTCCTAAAATGATTGGAAGAGATAAGTATGGAGAAAGCAAGGAAGGGCTTGTGTTATAGAGTATTTAATGTCATCTGTTAAACATGGTGGAGGCATGGACGTGTACTGCTGTTAATGAAACCGGGTCACTGGTGTTTATTGATGATGTAACAGCTGATAGAATTAGCTGGATGAATTCCGAAGTGTACAGAGCTCTAATTTCAGCTCGGATTTTGTCAAATGCTGCACTGCGCTTCACAGTACAGATGGATAATGACCCGAAACACAGCGTGAGAGCTTCTTAAGGAAAGGTTCTTAATTGTCAAGCACTTAACCCAGTTGAGCTGCTTTTCACTTAATGAAGGCAGAACGACCAACAAACAAGCAGCAACTGAAGCAGCCTGCAGTAAAGCAGGTAAAGAGGTACACAGGAGTAAAGCTCCAGATGGTCCAAAAGTATTCAGAATCAAACACCATTTAATGTAATCTCATCTCACTGACACACATTCAAACACGCAATCACACTTGTACGGTATATACATGCTGAACCCACTAGGACCACGACTGAGAGTAAAGTGTGTTTCTGTTATTTTATTTCTCAACCCCTTGTCCCTAGTTTGATGTCCGGTCTGGCAGCATTGGATGCTAAATGCTCAAGCCGCCTGGGCATCATGACCATCTCCTACTACCTGTGGACCACGTTTGTGGCCGTAGTGGTCGGCATCATCCTGGTGATCATCATCCACCCAGGCGGAGCGGCACAGAAAGAGGACTCTGAGGACAGCGGCAAGCCGATCATGAGTTCTGCTGACGCTCTGCTTGACCTCATCCGGTAAGAACATGGCACAGTTTGTGTCTTTTGCGTTCACCATAACACATGGTGATCCAGTGCATTTTCACTCACTCTCACATTCTACTTTCCGCTTATCCTATTGAGGTTCACGGGAGGCCTGGAGCCTCAGGGCACAAGGCAGGGTACACCCTGGACAGGGTGCCAGTTCATGGCAGGGCACACACGCCCAGACCCGAGGCAGGAATCAAACCCTCCACCCTGGAGGTGCGAGGACACAGTGCTAACCACTATGTCACCGTGCCACCGGAGTGCATTTACAGTTTCGAAGAATTTTCATGCACTATTTAAAAATGAAAAGTAGCCACTTATATTCTACAGCTGATTTCACACTAGGGACTCCGAGACAGGTGAAGCACAGATGGACCAGATTTTGGGGACAAGTCAACCCATGTCTATGCTTGAAACTTGAAAAAGTAATGGCACAGTCCAAACCGGATTTGAAACCTAAGTGTACAAAACTGTAATGGACCACTATTTACAAAGCACCTGTCTCCACATGACAATCTCATCCGCTGAACTGCACGTCCTTAGCTGATAAAGTAGAAAGGTAGGTGACATTGTTTCCAAGATATCAATAATAGTAGGCATAATGTGAAGGTTGACTCTTTGTGTTTATTGGTGGCTCACAAAGCGACCATGTGCATACTGCAACCTACTATATCGGATTGCATGAACGTAGGAATGATGCAATCATGCCTCATGTGGAAATAGCATAAGGATTAAGCATTAAGTAATCTTAATATTGAAACATATTTTTAAGCAACTCCAGTGGATCTACTTCATTTATTTGCTTTTGCAACACCAATAAACACAGATCTGGACTCACAATTTGGGGCTTGATGGGGTTAAATTATGATTATGTTTGTGATGTTGACTTTTCAATACCCTAATCAACAAGTTTATGCTGTATAGAAAAAAGATTCCTTTTAAAATTAAAAGGTAAAAATCAAAAGAAAAGAGAAAAGGAAAGGAATAATTGATATCAGATCTCACTCTGTAATGTGGATCTTTTCTTCATTCCTGGCTGTTAGAGCCACACATGTTTAGAGCGGAATACTCTAGTTAGTCCTTATGCTAATGTCCATTATGCTAATTAGCTGAATAAAATAGGGAGCAACGGGACAAGTCTGGCTTTAGCCAAAAACAGCCACAGAGTCAGAAGGTTCGTAGTGCAGTCAGTCAGCAGAATGAGATATTAGACCAAGATCTGTCCAGGTTACATGTTAACCTGGGATTTACAGTTTAAAGAGTCAATTTAGGACATGAAAGGCATGAGTCATAAGAAGGTGAGCACTACTTAGGGTGCCTCCTCTGGAATGTGTCCTGCTGTATAGGCTCCGAAAGGTTCGAGTCCCACCTCCAGTTTGTGTGTCTGGAGTTTGCATGTTCTCTCCATGCTTGATGGGTTTCCTCCATGTACCCTAGTTTCCTTCCACAATTTGACATTTACAAATTCCCCATTGTGTGTGCTTGTGACCCGCAATGGACTGGCACCTCGTTCAAGGTGTGCCCTGCCTTGTGTCCCAAGTTCCCTAAGATAGGCTCCAGGCTTCCCGTGACCCTGTACAGGATGAGTGGTAAAGAGAATGACTTGACTACTGTAGAGTGTCACTGTTCACATTTTCTAATACTTAAGGGTTTCTATAGTGATGGCTAATTTACAGAAATGTGTGACTGTAAACTTTCTTTATATTAACTTTTTTATTGCTATTATGACTTTCACTCCACTAGCAACATGTTTCCTGCCAACCTGGTTCAAGCTACTTTTCAACAGGTGAGATATCATAAAAACCTTTGTAACTTTAGAGTAAAATGCGACCCATCAGAGGTTCATCCTTTACTATGATAACAGACTTTTGTCATATCCCTATCTGTCTTAATAGTACCGCAGCCAGAGTATCCCCATCTTAAAGCCAAAGCCCACTGTGAGCCAGGGCCTGACAGAGTTCCCCACCAGGCGCGTTTTTATCTACGGCATCCAAGACGACAATGGCACAGATATTCAGAGCTTCTCTCTGGACCTAACGCCACCTCCAGAAGTGGTTTTCAGGACGCTGCCTGGCACCAGCGAGGGCATGAACGTCCTGGGGATTGTCATATTTTCAGCTACGATGGGTAAACTCATGTCATTTGCTTCTCTTCTAATGGAATATTCTGTTTCATTCATTCTGCCTCTCAGTCTATGATGATTATATACTATCATCCATAGTCCGCAGTCTGATGGATATGCACACACAAGATTGACTAGCAGAGGTCTTAAAGCAGGGAGTACTGCAAGCATCCATTTAGAAAAACAACATGAGTGACATTTGTAGATTCTCCACCAGGAAGCAATTATTTGGTTGCCGAGTGTGAATGTTGAAACCCTTACTCACACTTGTGTGCATTTGTTCATAAAATGGGTTTAGCCAAAGCTAGTAAGAAGGAAGAGAATCCCATGCCAGTATACAACACCAGGAAAATAAGATATACATCTTACATTCATCTTACAACTGGACAAGAAAGAACCCAGCAGTGGCACTTACAACCTTTCATACAGTAGCCCAGAGCCTTGACTGTTGATCCACAACTGGCCAATCCAAATGATGTAATTCTCAAGTCAGTTTGCATGCTACTGTATATGTATTTACTTGTTTCTTCTGAAGACAGTAGTGTTCAATTTGTGGTCTGTAATTTATAGTTTCTCTAAACAAACAATGTAGTCACATTATTCAAACCAGTTGCTGGAACCTTGTTTGTGATCCTGAGAAAATTATGTCTCTGAACATGCAAGGAAACTTTGCATCAATATTCATTGGTCCATGTGGTCAAAACATGACCTTTGCAACATGTAATCATGTTGTCTTACAATCAAGCATGGCTCAGTGCTAATTATAAACAAATACTGTTTACAGCAACAGTATCGACTGCCTGGAGCTGCCTGGAGTGTTTTTTCTTTGCGTTCCTGCTTTCTGCCTTCCCCTCATACTTGCTCCACTGAAATGCAATCGTGATCAAAATTCAGCCGAGAAGTGGTCTTTGGTGGATGCAATGTAAAGGCACCATGGGATTTTGCTATTTTGTTTTACAAGGAATCATGCTAGGAAGAATGGGACCCAATGGCAAAGCGATGGTCAACTTCTGCCAGAGTTTAAACGAAGCGGTGCTGAAGATCGTAGCCATAGTTATCTGGTATGTCTTTCATCATGATGAATTCATGAATAATATAATCTCATGATACATTTATTATATCATATCATTCAGGCACCAAGTGATTTTTCTTCTCCATCATTAGAGCGGTTACTGTACTATTTTGCAGGTATTTCCCATTTGGGATTGTCTTCCTGGTGGCTGGAAAGATCTTGGAGATGGACGACCCTTCTGCAATGGGGAAGAAATTGGGTTTCTACGCCATCACCGTGGTTACCGGGCTGATCGTCCATGGTCTCTTCATCCTGCCCGCCATGTACTTCTTCATCACCAAAAAGAGCCCAATCGTTTACATCCGAGGCATTCTTCAGGCTCTGCTCATCTCACTGGCTACATCATCCAGGTGAAAACATGATAGGTCGTCCTTTATCATGATAAGTCATGTATTATTAGGGTCTTTATACCTCCTGTCTGGTTTATTCCACTGTTCCTATTGACTAGCTCCAATTCAAGTGATATTTAGTCACCTGCTGTTGTAATTAAATCCACATTTCTACAATATTCCGGTCCAGTGATTGTGCTTGGCAGTGTTCTATCAGACTCACTCAACAAGTCGCCAACAGATGTGCATTCATTCTAGAATGTTGTTGTGCCAATTAGATCCTGTTCCAGCCCATTATATATTCTATATACTGTACAGATTGCTATAAATCTGTCTATTGTTGAAAGCCTTAAATGAATTGAATTGAAGTGAATAATTGATTCTCCTGATGATCTGTCAGTTCTGCCACACTTCCCATCACCTTCAAGTGCCTCCTGGAGAACAACCATATTGACCAGCGCGTCATCCGTTTTGTCTTACCCGTTGGAGCCACCATCAATATGGACGGCACTGCACTCTACGAAGCCGTTGCGGCGATATTCATCGCTCAGGTCAACAATTATGAGCTGGACTTTGGTCAGATCATCACAATCAGGTATTGCAAGTAATAAAAAAAAGTTTTTTTGACAACACTGCATAGTAATATCACTAACACAGGTTATCTTCCAGCATCACAGCCACAGCAGCCAGTATTGGTGCAGCGGGGATTCCTCAGGCTGGCTTGGTAACGATGGTGATTGTGTTGACCTCAGTGGGACTTCCTACTGATGACATCACTTTAATCATTGCCGTCGATTGGGCCCTGTAAGTCCATACTCATACTATTCAATGGTGCATTTCATGTATAAATTAAGAATGTGGGTTCACAGGAAAATATATTTATGGTCTTTTCAGGGACCGTTTCAGGACAATGGTGAACGTGATGGGAGACGCACTGGCCACAGGAATCATGGCACATATATGCAGGAAAGACTTTATGAAGGACGATGAAGAGGTAAACATCACACTTAGTTAATTTTATGAAGCTTAGTAATCATCTTCATTATTAAATTTTGTTGCGCTTCTACTGTATGAGTT
Source organism: Clarias laeviceps (assembly GCA_030014305.1). Classification (NCBI taxonomy): domain Eukaryota; kingdom Metazoa; phylum Chordata; class Actinopteri; order Siluriformes; family Clariidae; genus Clarias; species Clarias laeviceps. The sequence continues at coordinate 33,564,777 of JAQMYJ010000001.1, forward strand.
TAATCTGTTTTGAAGTTCCAGGGGAAAATCTTTGTATGGTAGGATATAAAGGTACATTTTTCAGAAAGGATTGGATGTTGTTGTTAGTCTTTCAATTGCTCCCACTGAAGGGTCGCCACAGCGGACAAACCGCACAACAGTTTGGCCCAGGTTTTACACTGGATGCCCCTCCCTGACGCAACCCTTCCATTTTATCCAGGCTTGGGACCAGCACTGCACCCAGTGGCTAGGATTTGGGCAGTCGCTGGGAAACGAACCCAGGCCTTCCACATGCTAGACAAGAAGCTTACCAGAGCCACCAATGCCCTGTTCAGCAAAGATTGGATGAGAAATACAAATGTGATGAAAAGAAACAAGTTTGAGGATATTTGGTCATGTTTTTTAGCTTCCTGATTTGTAACAAAAAAATGCGACAATAACGTGCCATGACAGTTTCACCACTGCATCATGTTTTTTCATAACGTTGTAGGATGACTATTAAGATTTCTTAAAAACTCACGAGTGCTACACTCATGATCTTCATTTATGTATCGTATTGCAGATTCCTCTGATCTACGAAACCAAGCCCATGGTAAGCTTCCAGCAGACGACGTCCTATCAGAGCAACGGCTGCTTCCAGCCTCTTCTGGCGCACCACGGGAAGCCTGAACGTCTACGCACAGATGTGGCTCACCTCATACAGCTCGAAGAAGGGATCAGGTCAGAGAGGAAGCACAAAAAGACCACACACCACATCAAGAGGAGAGACCAGGACCGAACTAGAGATCGAGATCACTGCGCTATTGACCTGAGTGGCCTGGAAACCAAAGTCTAGACTTGTTCAGATCTTGTGGTTGTATGAGGAATGCGCAAGGAATACGTGCTAGTCGTCTGATCCTGTTCTGCAGATTTGCCATTGACATCTAAAGGAGGTTTGAATGCATGTGACTATGTATGCTATGGACCATATACTGTACAGCAGTTTTGAAAGGAAAATGAAATGACCCGGTCCAATCTCTGGAACTTTCTAATACATGGCACACATCAGGAGTTATAACTCATTACAGCGCCTCATCTGGTCAACATGGATACGGCTACGGATAGGATCAAAATGTTTCATACACTTGTGACCTTCTGCTTTTTTTCTAAAAAAATTTTATGACATTTGCTCTGAAGGTGTGCATTAGTGATTAGAGATACAATTTCACTTTAAACCAATTTTTTAAAATTCCGAAGGACTATGAAAGTGCTACATCACAAGCAAAGCACATACAATATTTAACAGAGAAATTACTTTTTTTTTTACTTGTTTTACTTATTGTAAGTCCACTTTTTCAAGCAGAAACTGGATGGATGTGTTGATAGTTTTTTTCTACCATGTACTTTATTATTTTTTTATACATTTAGATTTAGTGATTTATTCTGTATGACGAGCAGCCCGGTTTGGACCGTAGTGCAACTACAGTTTTATATGAATGCGGAACTTGTAGTTATTAGACGCGTATGGTTGACATTACATGTACATCAACGGTGTGAAATTTTTCATAATGATTAACTTTCCCACAAACACCCAAGATGCTGCATTTTTGTCTTTCACCTCGAATCCTAATTGTATGAAAAGAAACATGATTTCATCAAAAACAGCAGACTGGCGAGACAAGAACAGATGGTGAGGGAGGAACAGGGGAATGCATCCTCTTAACACTTACTGAGATAATGATGATTGAATGGTGGGCAAATAAATTACCACACAACAATCCATCTAAAATCTTGGTATTAAACTTGCACCAAACTGAGGTCTGATGTAAAGGGCAGTGACATAACTTGGATAAAACCTAATATTCTGTAATTCTTAACTTCGGATTTTGTTAAAAAGTTAAAAAATTGCAACAGGCCGTTAGCTAGCAAGCATTTAATCACCTTTCGTGAATATATGACACAATTCGCTCCAATCATAGGTTTATATTAATGTTATTTTCTTTTCCGATGCGTTAACACTATTCAAGTGATGAAATCTTACATTAAAATTTTCACATAAAGGACAAGCTTTGTTACAATGTATCTTTATTTAAAAAATTAGCTTTTTATAATCTGCATATACAATTAACAGTACAACAAAGAGGTCTTGCATTTATATGAAATGCTTAGCTAATATCTTAACCATTTCTATAACAATCGATTTTTTGCGTATTATTATTATTATTATTATTATTATTCCACAACCTCACTAAAATAATCTTACTAGATTCACCGTGATCGATCCACCCTAAGGGTTACTAGAGGTGAAACATTATCATTATGATCATTCTCTGTATAAGAGGCACATTACGTGGTGTAGTGTAAGTCCATCATGTAATAAACAAATGTGAGTAAACCGTTTGTTTATTAACCTAGCATCTGGAGACTAATTTAGAAGAGTTAAAGTTGTTATAATCTGTTGAAACTATGATCAGGGTCACAGCTGGACCTGTCAAACATTCTCGGTGACTTCAGGACTTTATCTTATATTGTCGCAAAAGTTAGATACATCTCAATTTGAAATGCCGGCTGTAATACGTCTTGAGGTTCGAGATTATATGTATTGTAGATTGTGGCCATGGATTTTAGCCGGAATTCTTCACAGTTTGGCTTTGCCAGGTGTCAGCTGGAGGTTCTGTAGCTTCATCGCCATTCCCATGTTCCCAACAATCTTTAGTTTTCCTTGGAAAAAGGCCTTTGGATAAAGAGATTGGAGAAAGGTCATGTGTGAGTGGGTATCAAAATCACACAATAACAACAATATACAGTATTAATCATGTAGGATGGAAATAGTAACATGAAAGACATGGCAGAATAAAAAACACACATGATTTCCCCCCTTTTTGGGCCAAAATATACTTAATTAATCAAGGTATGTTTATTTTATATCAGCCTTATTTTATATAAACATTCATTATTACGTTCTGAGACTTCTTCAAGTCCATTTTCATGATATATTATCGTAAAAAAAAGATTTTTGCCCCTTTCTAGAATTATTTTTATTTTACACTTAAAATGATTGAGATCATCAAACTAATTTCAATATTACACAAAGATAACTGGTATGAATACAAAATACAGTTTTTAAATGATGATTTCATTTATTATGGAAATAAAGCTGCCCAAACCTGCCTAGGCCTATGTGAAAAAGTAACTGCCCCCTAAACCTAATAACTGGTTGCGCCAACCTTGGCTGCAACAACCGCAGTCAAGCATTTGTGATAATCGACAACGAGTCCACATTGCTTTTTTTTCTTTCTTTCTTTTTAAATCATGAAGGGGCAAATACTTTTTCACAGCACTGTATATTACTATTATTACAACCGTGCTTGGAAATCATTCCTCACATCGTTACACACCTAAACACCAGACGTCCACCAGTGTACTCTCTTGAGTTGTATCAGTGTCGCTTCCACGTGATTGGCTGATTGACTGATCAGGTGTACAAGTATTAAAATGACCAGTTAGTGTCTGTGTCATTTTAGTAATCAATTGTTTTTTGGGTTTCATTAAAAAATAAACAATAAAATAAAATAATTCGACTTTAGAGTGATGATTAACTTACCATATCAACTTTACGTGATCAGACTCAGGTAGTGGGCGTGGCTAAAAGTTTTTATTATTTATTTTTCTTAAGTATAACTATGTTAGAAGTGTTAATAACCCCTGATAATGCCGCAATTTACTGATTTCTGTTATATGAAACAGCATGACTGAGATAAATGAGTTTATTATTTTGTTTTTATTAAAGGCGAATGTGTGGTGATTTAGGTAAGCGGTTTCCACAGCTATAAATGTTAATCGCATCACCTGCGTTAGTTCCGTTGTCTACATAAGCCTTGTAACTGTAGCGCAAAATTTGCAAAAAAAATAATAAAAATGACTAGATTAAACTCACAGTTTGTGGATTCAGGCCGCCGGTCATCAAGTCAAGGAGATCGGCGTCAGACATTGTGATCGTACAGTCTGATTTTATCCCTGAGGAAAACAAACAACACAGATGTGTCAGATGGCTGACGTGAACACTCACATATCCATCATCGCGCCACCAGCCAATCATTAGCATCGTGCCGCCCCCTAATGGCGTGTGAGGATCAGGTGAAGAAAGGAGAGGGAGCATGTGATAGCCATCGCCCCCTTTCTGGCCTCGTTTATTTTTTCAGGGCACCTCAGTAACCTGGCGTACGTTCTTGATTTTGAAATTTTGTTTGAGCGAGATTGATCCTTGTAAACTTGAACAGTTACCGAAATGTTTGTGCATGCAGTTCTAGTTCTTAAGAAGAGAAAAAAAATTCTGAATCTGCCAGTGCATCTGCGATTAGATGTCAAGACGTCAGCCCGTACGCTTGGGATTGATTTGAAATTCATAATTTCTTTTTTTTTTTTTTTTTTTTGTGTACTCCATACAAATGTGCTGTTTAAAATGCAAACCAAAGCCAATTAGGGTTTAATCAGCTGGCAGAGTTTACCCACTGCATCTCTGTAACTGAGAATCCCAGCCTTGTGTGGGGAGAAAATTAAGCTCTGGTGTCACAATGCACTCGAAATGAGCCAAAAGACACTAAACACCATCTGCTTCCGCTAGCACAAAGATCCCTGGAATATATATTAAATGAAATTTAAAAAAAGCTGACAGACCTGCGTTGTTGCTCACTGATCCTTTCCCGTTCTTCACATCCACCACCCACAGAGCTTCTTTCCCATCCGGCCCGTCCTTCACTTTAAAAGCAAAAATGCCACCGACTTTTTTTACGTATGCTTCTCCTTCCTGCATGGAGAGAATTTAAAAATAAAAATAAAATAAAAAACACACACATACATATGAGAATTTTTTTTTCCCTCAGAATTGTAAAGTAAAATGTGATACAGCGGTCTCGTTCCTACCTCCTGCAGTTTCTTCTCGATTTCTTTAAACACTGAATGAGATTTGAAGGCCTCCAGTCCTGCGGCAGCGCCGGTGAACACTGCGCCAATCCGAGACCTGAAGGGGAAAACAAACAACACACAAAATAACGTTGCAGCGTGTAAACTAGGGGGTTTCGGGACAAAGTCCAATGTCATGGAGGTGCAGTATGAATGTGCGAGTGTGAATATCAGAGTGCACCACAATGTGTTTAAGGCTATTACAAATGATTTTGCTTTATCGATTTCTTTTTCTATTTTAGTTCCAGGTTGCAACACTATCAGGTGAGGAAAAAGTCCAGAGAGCATGTGCTACTCTGAGTGGATTTTGTTACCCGAATCGTACACGGATGAGCCGATTTACCGACACACTTCCCTACGCTTCTAAAATAAACATTAATAGCAGCGAGCGTGTGATTTCTCACCTTGCTTCTAGAGGGAATCCCATCCTGTACAGCGTGACGACTACGGCTCCACCGAGGCCAATGTTGTGTTGCAGGGCGACCTTCGCCCTCGGGACCTGCCTTTTCCCCGCCTCGCCTCTTAACTGCCAGCACAGCTCTGCACACTGGGCCAGACCTGAGCAACCAAACGCAACACAGACTGAACCCTAATCTATCTGCGACAAATCAAGGGCATGCTTCAATGACATGACGCGACACGTCACAGACCAGAGCAATCGATCACAGCACAAAGTGTCTATCGAGAACATGCTGACTCATCAAAAAGAGTATGGGTAAGGGTAGCTCAGTCGACTATTTATTGTAAGGTCCTAAATTCAAAACTCATCAACATCAGGTTGCCACGTAGTGTTGGACCCTTGAGCAAGGCCCTTAACCCCCACCTGTCAAGATGTATAATGGCGTTTGCCAAATGGTGTAAATATACATGTAAGAATTAATACATGCTCCATAACGTCACACACGGAGTAAAGCAATAAAATCCTGCAGAGTTTATTCAACCACGTTTAAACACCCTGGGGGGGTGGGGGGAAATGGGTCAAAGTGCTAAAGTCATTTAACGGAAGAGATCACCTGAGCCAGACCAAAGTACTCTGTACACAGAACACGATGGGTAAATTCAAACAAACATACCTGTTAGAATAAGCTTCTTTATGTGTTTAAGGAGTTTCCTTATACAGATCTGGAACTAAGGTCCTAAAAGGCTTTCTGGTTATTATTAAGTTTTCTTCCGAATTGTATTTAAGAACCATTAAGTATGCAGAAAATTAAGCATTAAAAAAAAAAACTAATTCATAATTGCATTACAAAAGCCTAATTTTAGACATACCTTCCTGATTTGTTGGATTTTGCAATTAAGAATTTATTTATAATTTTTTTTTATTAGTAATATAGTTTTATATAGATATATAGATATATTGAATTGACTTACGGAAGTAGAACTGCGGTCCGTTCCGTTCATAACTTGAATGTTTGTAAATCGAGGACTACCTGTGTGTGTGTGTGTGTGTGTGT
>JAQMYJ010000001.1:33606700-33622852 GCA_030014305.1 Clarias laeviceps
TAAAAGGCGATATGCATCGACAGTAGAAACACTGATCACAACCCCTTCGATTGGTTGACGAAATGGCAAAAGAGCGGTTCAATTTTTTTTGTGCCACGTGTTATGCGCTGAAATGTCCCCCTGCCATGGATTGCCCCCCCCCCTACATAATCGCTATCAAATATTATATTAGAACATAAATTCATAGTTTATTATTATCAAATATGATATTACTATTATAATGAAGCCTAGGCACGTGACAGCCGTCAAGACCCTTAATACGAATTCTTGTATAATGTTTATTTTGTGGGACATTTATTTTTCAGGGGTTTGTCATAAATATGTAAATAAATATTTATATATAATAAAAATAAATATTGTTTATGATAAAATTAGACGAAACTAATTTTATTACAAAATAAACAATATAAAAGTATGCATGTTTTATATGGAAAAATATATTAATATTTCTATTTATTCATACACAACATATATGTTTTCATATTGCATATTTTATTTTATTGTCTCGTAATTTGTAATTTGTAAACCATTAAACTATGAATTTATGTTCTAATATAATATTTGATAGCGATTATGTAGGGGGGCAATCCATGGCAGGGGGGCATTTCAGCGCATAACACCGGTGTGTGTTAGTACAAGTTAGTACAAGTTAGTACAAGTGTGTGTTAGTACCTGACACTGGGTTTTATTATAAAGGTCTACAAATGATGCTCTAAAACTGTATCTATAACGTGCAGCTTATAATGACCTCAGCACAGTCGACTGCAAGCGTTCGTATTAGCTCTACTAATCGTATCCGGTCGTCTGCCACTTTAGCTTCTACTAGAGAGGAAATACTGTTTATTTCCCACTCCGTTCCTGGACAGAGTCCCAAAGGACACATGAGGGTTAAACAGGAAAGATAGCTAACAATAGCAGTGATCCATGCTGTCTGACATTCTTGAGTTAAGTGCTGCGCTGAAGCTACAGGGTTAAAGAAAGCTTTCATCACAATAATATCTTTTTATTTGTGTGATGAATTATTGTGTACAGAGCTGAACGCATCAGCACTACACATAACGAGAGATCTGTTAATTAGCTGGTGATGTTGAAGCAGACAACATACAGTGAAAAGGCGCTCAGGAAGTCTTTGATGATGTTCATAAATTACCTTGAGGTTTTCATGGCATATTTCATTACCTGAGGATGTCCATCTGAGGCCCGTGGTCTGTGTACTTGAACTTGAACTGGTAAGATTCTATGACATGCTGTAAAAAATTTTAATATATATTAAATGATAAAGGTTTTAGAAAAGACAAATACACAATTTCTTGACATAATCATAATCTTCTTGCTTTTTAATACACTCTCCATCTGTCAACAATATTTAGTTTTTTCTCTCATTAAAAAAAAAACATTTACACTGCGAGCCACAATTGCACCGCTGTCTTTACTTCTTCATCAAAAGTAAATCTTCGTGCTCGTATTGCTGCTTTCAGGGGACCAAACAGGTCAAAGTCTGATGGAGTAACTAATTTTTTCGCAGTGTATCGGATTAATCCAAAGTTCAGGCTTCAATAAGCGTCTCACTGTAACGGGCACTGTTGATTGTAAACCTTTTTCCTGATAATGTTTCAATTCTGCCCCTTGAGAATCCCAGAAAATAGTAAGCATTGAATTTTCCAGCTGATGGTTTTGAACTTTTGACCTTTTTCTCGGTCGGTGATTGAGGACGTTTCCGTTCCATACTCTGCCGTTTACTCTCAGGCTCCTAGTGATGAATCCGTGTCTCGTTACCGGTAATTATTCTCTTTAAGAAACTTTCATCTTCCTTAGAGTATCGCTTAAAATTTTGTTTGCAGATATTCAAACGCTCCTGTTTATTCTCTTCTGTGAGTTGTTTCGGCACCGTGTACACCCACAAACCTTAAAAAAAAAATAATAATCACTGGACGTTGTTCTCCTATCGTGCAAATCACAAGTAAGGGCGTCAGTTTTTGCTCGCAGTTACAAATGAATTAAAGTAACATATTCATATAAGACAGTAGCCTTGAACGGAAAGCGCTAATGAGACAGCCAACAGAAGTTGTTTTTCATATATCATGCGGATCATTTTCGATGCCTAGAAAACCTGGAAGGTAAAACAGTATGTACTGTACAGTTACTTACATTAGTGTCATCTGGGTCTCGGTGCACCTGTTTAAAATACATTATATATGAGACACACAATACATTGTCACGGTACTCCCTGTGTTAACTAGTAAACACGTGTACACTTACCCCGATAAGCACAATTTGCAGCTGAAAAAAACAAAAGTGCAAAATTTCATTTTCACTCTGCACAATCATTATGTAAAAATTCACAAAGACTTGAACTCACGTATCTCTTCTCCAAGGCATCAAAACATCCAATTAACCTGGAAGGAAGAATATAGTATTACTTTAGATACAGCATGCTCGTTTACGATTCGGTAACAGTATTATTTTACAGTAAGTAGGGCCTGAGTGAATAATATATATTAATGCATCATCACCTGATATTAAATTCATATATGAGTAAATCTGTATAGAGGTATTCTGAAGAAAAATAAAACATAGAAGAAAGTCGTCCCTGAAACCTGATACACAGCCCAACTTTAAATACATTTATAGTGGACGGCGGCCTTAGGATGTTGTGGCTGCTACTAATTGGACTCATTAAAATAAAATAAAAAATAAAATAAAATAAAATAAATGCTGAGCAGTCATACACAAGCAATAACAGTAGCTATTGCTACAAATCCACTAGAGGCATGAGTGATACAAGTGTGTGTGTGTGTGTGTGTGTGTGTACCAAGATTGTTTCAGTCTTGATTATCAGTTATGGAAATATTTAACCACTTACCACTTGACTATTTTGTTGGCTCCTGGAGAGGTGCAGTCCTCTTTAAGAACTTTGAGGCATAAATCTAAAATTTTTGAAAACAATAAACCTCGTGAGATACTTTGAGCTAATATCATAAAACGTCACATGGACAATTTGACCATAAAAAAAGACAATATTAATTATTTGAATTCAACCTGTTTTTTTATCACAATACCTGACATAGACTACAAGGGATTTAAAATAAAGCTTCCATGTTGGATTGTTAATCATGTATTTAAACGGTTTTACCTACTGTAACATTACAATAAAAGTTAAGCAGCTATGGTGCTTCATTAGTTTTTTTGTTTGTTTGTTTTAGTGAAAAATAAAAAGACCTTCTAGGTAGCGGGATCGATACGTATCTTCTGGAAAGATCCCACGCAGGTACGTTATAGAGGACACGGCCAGGACCAGCATTCGTTTAACAAACACCAGAGACTGCTCCTGAGTTCTGAGCTCCTGGTTGAATAAGCTGTCCCACTGAAAGTGTTTTAAAACAAAAACATATATAATATGACATGACCTAACTATAATTCACAGCCAGATCAGCATTTAAGCATTTCAACGTTTAAATTTACACACCATATATTTGCTGTGAAACATCTGCTAAGTACGGAACATACGATGGGTGTTCAAGTCAAATCGGGACTTGGTGAAAGAAGGAATAAAAGTGATTGAAATTTACAGAAGTCTTCAAGCATTGTATAGTGATGAGACTCAGTCGTTCCCGTGAACATTCAGCGTCTGATCTTTGAAAATTTACATCAGCAACTAACGGAATCTGTCTGTATGGAAACTGTAAACACAATCATTCACCAGCACTACTTGCATGTTATGTTACAGGAACTCAGCTGGGAGTTACAAGTGTATCTCCATACTCCATACAGTTCTGACCTCGCCCCAAACCATTTCCACATTTGGGCTGTGAAAGGAGTTCCTGGGAGGCTGGCGTTTCAAACGTGAAAAAAACGTTAAACCGGAATGGTATCCAAGCGCTAAAGAAACGCTAGGATAAGTGCATTAGTGTAGCAGGGTATTAAATAAAGAAATAAAGGAAGTTTATACTCTCAAGTCCCGGTTTGACTTGAACGCCTCTTGGAATGATTGATAATTTGTTTTTAAAGTTTTATCTTGTGTTTTTTACCTCACTACATTACTTATTAGGTACCTAGTTATTCATTCATTTATATTTGTAATAATTCTGAAGGTATAACAATAAATATTCATTAAGTCATTAAGTTTATTTATGTTAAAAGTTTGTTTGTTTTCTTCCATTTATCCACTCCTCATTCAGGTGTACTAAGAGCTAAGCTAAGCAACTTGTTAAATGTTTATTTAGAGAAATTATGCTAAGTAGTTAGTTGTAATGTCATTTTAATTTATTTTATTTTTTACCTCAGCAACCTCCTGTTTTGCTTTTCCTCGCTTTATCAGCCCGGTTGCCATGTCCTTACAGTTAACTTTTTTTTTTCTCCGCAACTTAAACCAATAGCTTACTTTGCTTGAGTAAACTTTTTTTAAATATCACTTTTAGGGTGCTTAATTTGTAAAAACGACATCGCACTCTGCTGAGGTGAAGACTGTTAGCTAATATGCTAACACTGTTGTTCGTTGAAGCGGCTCGTGAACGGTCGCGCGAATCAATCAACTGCATCATTCGCCTTCCGGAATCATGGGGTTGCCAAGTATGTGCCTTTCCCTCGATTGAATCTTGCAGGTATTTTGCATACATTTGAATAAATACTTTACAGCAAATAGCAGGTGCAATTGCGATAACACAGGAATGTACTGACATTAGAAATTAATAACAAATTCGACAGACAATTAACATATTCTAACTACATAAATGCAATTGAAGAGCAAATGACAACTATACCAGCAAAACTGCAAAACTTATCTTCAGTAAGAGCTTTATCCTGGTTTAGGATCTGGAGTTTATCACAAGAACACATCCAGTGGTGTGGAAAAGTATTTGTCCCTTCCTGATTTTTCTTCCCATATTTGTCACAATTAAACGATCGAGATCATCAAACTATTTTTAATATTCCACACAGGTAACCCGAGTAAATACAAAATGCAGTTTTTTAATTATGATTTAATTATTAAGAGGGGAGAAAAAGCTGTCAAAACCTGCATGGCCCTACGTGAAAAAGTAATCACTCCCTAAACCTAATAAATAGTTGTGCCACAATAGGTGGCAACAACTGCAATCAAGAGTTTGCGATAACTGGCAATGAGTCTTTTAAATCACTGTGGAGGAATTTTGGCCCACTCTTCTTTGCAGAATTGTTTTAATACAGGTACACTAGAGGGTTTTCAAGCACGACTGGCCTGTTTAAGGTCATCTCAATAGGATTTAAGTCCGGACTTTGACTAGGCCACTCCAAAACCATAACCTAGTTTTTTTTGTTTGTCTTGGGGATAATCAAAATGATTTTTTTGGGAATGCAAGGAGTGTTTGTGTTCTTTGTGAACTCTGCCATGGATTCCATTTTGCCCCTTCATTTTTGCCCAGGGCAATCACTTTTTCACATAGCGCCAAGTAGGTTTGGACAGCTTTTTTCCATTAATAAATAAAATCTTCTAAGAGGTAGGAGGAAACCAGCAAACCCAGAGTAAACCCATACAAACATGGTAGAACATGTAAAACTCCACACAGACAGTAACCCTGGGCTTGTGACGTGGGAATGATACCTGCTGTATTTTAATGTTCCAATTGTAAAATATATTGTATATCATATAGGAATGTGACTGTTTGATATTTGAGGAGTTGAATATCAATACACAGCAAATGTTATTTCATTTTTGCTCCACTGTAATACCAGAGTACCTAAATAAGTGATAGGAATAGTTTACGATGGAGAACATTAGCATCATTATGAGGTGTTTTAGTACCCATCAATAAATGCACTTCTAAGTGATAATCACTTTTTTCAAAACTTCAAACTTATTCAAAAACCGATCTGGCTGCTGTCTGAAGTCTGCTTCAGTTGTAACCAAGTTATTATCCAAATCATAGTGCACAGGTTATTCTTATTCTATAACTGAAAATCTGAATACAACAGCATCAATACGATATAATACATACAATTTTACTTTAGATTTGTGACAACAACAAAAAAAATTAGGTGATTTAGGAGTCAACCTTGCTAAGTAGTACATGCAGAGGTCTCCAACTTAATAACTTTTCGCTATAATCGCTATAAACTTCATTTGTGGTAATGGACAAGTAGTATAATTTTAGTTTTTTTTGGAAAACTACACATTTCACAAATCATGAGGAAGGAACCTAAATGTTATGCTTTATTATCAAGCTTTTTAAAGCTGAATTCTGTTATAAAATCTTTTTCTCGATTAAAATGCATGCAGCGTAACGGTTTCTCCAAGTTCCTCTCTTTCCCTGTTACAAAATCTCTTCTTACTAAAACCAGAAAGCAGAATAAAAGACAAGTCTCTCAAAGCCACTCTGTCATTTTCCTTTTTTATTTCACAAAGGAAACATGAGAAGGTATAAACATACAAAATAGTGGTCTTCTACATGAGCATCATATTTCTCATGACGTCACACAACATAAACAACAATTACAATCCTACACACTTATTTTAAGCTTAACAGAGTTGTAAGTGTTACTGAGGTTCGGTATAAGTGCAAGTGTGGGGCTGGTTAGACTACACTGCAGAGTCTTGTCCGCTTAGTTTTGTTTGGAGAAGAAATCTTTGCTCTTTTGGACATCGGGCTTGATCGTGTCCTTTCCGGGCTTCCAGCCGGCTGGACAAACTATAAAATAATACGAGGGTAAAGGTCAATTCCTTTAATAAAAGATTAAATGATTAATTATCAGGATACAATGACAGATCACAAAGTGAAAATGTAAATGAACATAATATATAACTTTAGTCCAATATCGAGGAAAAAAAAAACCTCTAGGATGCAAGACGCAGGAAACAAACTGGTCTAAACTAGATTTTTAAATGAAACTCAAGAAAATGCTTTTTCTTCACTGCAATATCCAGTATATTCTATGTTTTTGTGTAAGAAGCACATGGCTTTAATATTATAATATAATATTAATATAAGCAATGGCTGTAATATTTGAAAAAAACTGTTACTTTATATGTTATGTTTTTTCAAATATTACAGCCATTATCAAGTTTCAGTGTTTAAGAGAAGGACTGTTTCAGCCTAATAGAAAGCTTTATAACTCATTACTTAGTACTAGATCCTTCCAATAAGATTAATGTTTAAAAGCCATTAACTGCACCTCCCAATCACTCACCTTCTCCGTGTTTATCTGTAAACTGAAAGGCCTGCACCAGACGCAGAGTCTCGTCGATCGACCGACCGACCGGCAGGTCGTTAATGGTGATCTGCCTCAGGATGCCTTTATCGTCGATGATGAAAAGACCTCTGAGAAGAAATGATTAGAATGCATCTTTAGTGAATATACCGTAGACCTACTGCCCACCTTGATACCAATCATTCTGTGTCATGTGACTTACTACGCTACACCCTCCCACTTCCACCTTATTACAGTGATGTTTCACAAACTTACATGAACTATTAACAGAGCTTAATCATTTTTATTTCAGATTTGTCCTACATCTCATCGGGAACTTCAAACACACCTGTAAGCGATGCCTTCATCCTCCTTCAGTACACCATAGTCCTGAGAGATGGTCCGTTTGGTGTCGGCCACCAGAGGGACCTTCATGTGTCCCAGGCCACCTTGCTTCCTGGGGGTGTTTATCCTAAAACGCATATGGAAGGGAAGGTTTAATATAGACATAAATCACTTGTCTTCTTAGCAATTCCGGATCGTTTCGGATTTGCTATTGAAAACGCTCACCAGGCCAGATGGCAGAAGTGCGAGTCTACAGACGCACCGATGACCTCACAGTTGATCTTTTTGAATTCTTCTGCTGCGTCACTGAAGGCGATGATCTCGGTGGGACAGACGAAGGTGAAGTCCAGAGGGTAGAAGAAGAAAACGACATACTTTCCTGAAAAAAAAAAAAGGAAATGAAAGAAAGAAAAGGTTGCTCTCAAAATTATAGCATTTTGATATCCATCCATTCATTCATTCATTTAGGAAACATTTAGGAAACTTTGTAGTTCAACAGTGACCATTGGAGGCCAATGATGACCATTATACTTATTCCCATTTTTACACCTGTGGTTGTCAACATTCACATGCGCATTCACACACTGCGAGCGATTTGGGAACACAATTAGCCTAATCTGCTGGTCTTTGAAATGTTGGAGGAAACCAGAGAACCTCGAGGAAAACCACCAAACATGGGGAGAACATGCAATATCCATGCACACAGACTCAGAGACGGGAATCGAACCCGGACCCTTGAATAAGCGGGGGTACCTCGATAGTCCGACAGCTTCAGCTCCTTGAACTGGCCATCAGGCATCACGGCCTTGGCTGTGAAGTCAGGGGCAGGTTTGCCGATCTGTGCTTTGCCAGCTGACATCTTGGATTGAACTGCAAAGAAGAAAAGAAAAAAAAGTGAAGTGAATAAAGGATAAATAATAATCGTTATCAGGAGTGTGTGTTAAAGATGAGATAAGAAAAACACAATAACGTGCATTATTAAACACGTTAAAGTAATTATGAAAATCAGTTATCATGCAATAAACATTCGGAGCTCAAATCCGGGCTGATCACTTCCTCAATTTCGCAACATTTTGCTCGAGGCAAAGTCCAGGTAATAGCACGAATACTCCTTACTACAGTCATTCATTCATTCATTCTAATATTTTATTTAATCATTTATTAAAACATAATTTAATCATGTCTTATATGCAAGGGAGAATATTAAAAACCGACTTTTTGAACAGTAACTCTTCACTGTTTCCTTTTATGGCTTGCATTCCAAATACGTCTCTAATCCCTACCTCGGCGCACTACACCTCGTGTTAATTAACACGTTCCACGCTGTGATTAGTGCACTACGGAGTAGATAATAGAGCTGTTTAAGATCCGGCATCTATTCAACAAGTTACGCTACAAAAAAACAAACAAATCCGCCATATATTTTTTAAAAAGTGCAGATAAATATTCAATATTAAATGTTTTAGGATATTTGAAAATATAATATAAGAAAATAGATACTGTTAATGCATAACATAAATTAGAAGCGAAAACTTTGCTAAATTGCAAAGTGCATTTCACATGTAAAAGCGACATTTTAACCCCAAACCAAGTATCTAAAAAATATCTCTTTATACGATGGTTATTTATTTTCATTTAGATCCTACCTTTGGTCCTCTGCGTTCTCTTACGTGAAGTCAGGAAAACCCGCAGATCCGCGGTCGCGCGCGTTTATATAACCACGCTGAAATCTCGCGAGACTGCCTCCTCCCTGATCCGCTTCAAGATCCAGTACACAGTGGTGGAAGACTGAATGAAGGACTCTGTTCTGCCTAGCCTAGCATGACTTTGCACATTTTCTGTCCTCTTGCAGATTTGTCATAATGCCAAGAAAGCGATAATGTAAAAACAAACCCATCTGATACGATCCAGTGCCTCGATATGAGCTCCTGTTTTTGAGTAAACACCTTGAAAAGAGCTGAATAAGAGCCACGTCTCATGTTAGGCCAGAACTCCTACCAGCTTCTAATCAGCTTTACATGACTGACATGAATGAATTGAATATGAGGTGATTAAATGTATGTACCTCAGTTCAAACAAGGCCCTCATCATATCTCTTGAACATTAATGAAAATTATAATAATAATAATAATAATATGAACCAGGATAGAACTCAAGCTGTCACGTGTCCACATTGGTTTTTAAATAGATGACTAACAAGCACGATATTTGTTATAGCTTTGTTAGGAAAGATGCGTCACTTCAGGAAGTAGGAAATGTTGTTAACTTGTTGATGTTTCATGTCAAATCCTTAAATTTCCCAACAACATTTAAGTAGATATCTAGTTCCTGGCAAAGTTTGGTATGTACACACAAAACAGGCCCATACTATTGCCATACTTTAATCATCATGGTGATCCACAGGGGTTTCTGCTGGTTCCTCATGATTTTGTCAAAATCCTCAAATTTCCCAATAACATTCAACTAGATGTAAGTTCTGGGGAAGGTTTGGTATACACCAGAGGTTGAAAGTAACGAATTACATTTACTCGTGTTACTGTAATTGAGTAGGGTTTTTTTTTGTGTGTGTACTTCTACTTTTTAAAGTAGTTTCTAAAATCTGTAGTTTTACTTTTACTTAAGTATGTTTTGTTTGAAATATTGTACTTCGCTACATTTTAAATCATATTTGCTACTGAGTAAAAAATAAATGAATGAAAATTAAAAGTAAAAAAAATAATAATGCTACAGGGAAGGAAAAAAAATGCGCCCTGGAAACCACTGCACTGATTGATTGATAGCCGTGGAGAACAAATGCACTAAATTCACAAGAACGATGGAGACGGACAAAACAGATGCCAGTGATCCAAACCCAGCTGAAAGTGAAATGCCATCAAATTCTTATGGAGCGCGTCTCTTATGTTAAAAAAAGTAACTTGGTAACTTTTACTCTGAGTAAATTTTTTATTAGCTAAATTTTACGTTTACTTGAGTAGATTTTTATAATGGTAACTTGTACTTCAGTAAAATTTCACTGAACTACCAGTACTTTTACTTGAGTACAAAATTTTATTACTCTTTCTACCTCTGGTATACACACACAAAATAAGCCCAAACTATCACCACACTCTAATCATCAGTGTGAACCACAGGGATTTCTGCTGGTTTCCTGTCGTGTTGTGTTGATATGAGGTGTATTTTGTAGTTATTGTGTGTTACGGTGATCTCAAACACTAAAATCGTGACTTAGGATTCAGTTATCAATTAAAAGGTTTGTTAATCAGTATGTACCATGAATGACTCTGTAATTACAATTTTATAAAAAATTACATTAAAGGAAAGTTGAGGTTTTGTGTGTATGTTCATATTCTCTTATGCTGTGTCACAGTGATAGAATGAAGGGTAGCTGATTCTTAGATCATTTGTCATCCAAGATGACTCTTTATACATAATCACACCTTTATGTAATAATTTCAAAGATCTGTTTCCTTCTCACCTCCTCATGTTTGAGGATTTTACACAACTCTGGCTCTTGCATAAAATCCTGTATGATTTTGGCACTTTTCAGGCATGAAGCAGGAGTATCTGTCACTTGCACATTTGCACATTTTGTCCCTCCTTCCTCACTCGTCCCGTGTCTCGCCTTGCTTTGTCTGTCCATCTCGTTGCCATGGAAACGGCATTGAGGGCACTGATAAGAGGGGTCTGGAAACAAAGAGCACATATTAAAACCCAGCTGGCTGCTTTCATTAAAAAAAAATAAAAAACACCCAAACCAGCCGGTTCAAGGGTTGACCGCTTCAAACACAGAAATACAGGAATAATTAGTGAGTAGATTGAGATCAGTAATGTTCGTAGACCAAGCCTGATTTTTTTCAATGGCTTTATCAACACAAAGCATGAGGAGATGCTTGAAATCTTGTTCAGAGTGGAAAGAAATGGTAAAATAAGTTGTAGTATGAACATAAAGGTGTGTCTGCTAATCGTATGTTCTAATTATTTCATTAAAAATTCCAACATCTCCTCCACATCAACAACTGACAATGTTTTGCTTCATTTCTCCCTAACATCAGCTTTGGCAGTTGCAAATCACAGGTTTACTGTAAGTTTCTATAGTAACAGTTTGTACTACATCAGGCTTGTACAGTGGACACTCCATATAATCTTGCCTAATAAAAATGGATGGAACAAAAATTATTATTATCTCTAGAATCATTAATATGCTGACGTATTCTGTTTTGCAATCTAACTTTATACTAATACACTGCATGCAGCATGTTGCAGTATTAACACAACCCTCATGTCTGATCACAAGGCAGACCCTTTCATTTTCAGCTCCTCACCACATCCTCATCTGATCAAGGGGAAATCACACAACTACCACCACACACACACTCAGAATAGCACCCGTGGGAATTTACTGCAATCCTGGAACCCTGTCAGATTCTGTGTAAGCATGACTCGAGGAAAAAAAAACTCTATGTCAGAGGATTACATTATACAGATTTAGGTTTAAAAGGGATGTGATTGAATCTCTGAATCTAATCAGATTGATGCTCTGATTGCATGTCTGACTCTGATTAGTGAATTTAAAGTTTTTTTGTAATGAAAATTTCATTTAGTGTTTGGAAAAGGAGTCTTCAGTATCAGCGGTGAAGCTGTAACCTTATGTTTCCTAACATCTTCAGGACAGAGGAGAAATAGGAAATTGTCTGTCTGTTTGTCTGTATGTCTGTATGTCTGTCCAGCCAGATTTTGTCATAGCATCACACAAAACTGGCTGGACAGAATTTATTTAAACTTTTGCAGTACTTAGATATCTGTCTGAAGTTTAACCTGCAGCATAAATGAAATAAAAATGTTGAGTAAAAGTGATGTTATGAACATTTATGTGTCGGATTTAATAATCTACTTTAAAATAAGCTTTTAATGCGCTACTTGCTGAATGTAAACAAACACCTGCAACAATAGATATTAATTAGAAAAGCTAAACTGAATATTTTTACTGGGATTAGTTCATATTTTCCCTTTGGCTGAAATAACAGCGCTGAAGTGGTTTAAGTGAATTTTAACACGCTGGAGTCGTTTTAAGACAAAACTTACAGTAATCTTTAACCAATCTACGTTTTAAATTTTTCATCTGTGATTCACTCTCCGATTTACGAAACGGATTATATTCGGCTGACGACGAAAGAAGTCCAACTGAGCGTAAATAAGGTATAAACATAGATGTTTCTATATCCTCTCTTTTCCATTGATTGTTATAAGATGAAATGACAGTAAATTCAAAATCTAGGTACATTTGCTAATATTTAGCCACCACTCCAGTTGAACCCAAGACCATATAATGTCAAACAAATTGTGTGGAATTACAGTTTTATGTAATTGTGAAGTGGTTCACCTTTGTTGCAGACAGACATGTTCTTGGACTTCAACCTGAAATAATAATATCACTGATTACATTAAAGCTGATCAGCTTATTTTTAGCTTTAACCCTTCACTTATTTCTACAAACTCTGTAACCGTCAACAAAGGATACTTCAACTAGACCATTTAAAAAAAAAAAATTCTAGTAACAAGAAGTTGCATGTTTCTTATTTCGTAATTAACTTCGAGAAAGAGAAAAGCAGTTGAGCAAACTGCTGATTATAACATATCCAGTAAGCATGACAACATGACTGTTTTTTTCCCCAATGTGTGATGGACCATCACCATTAACTGTTCCTACCACGCTGTCATATTTACCCGCAGTGCTGCTCCTGTGGTTCTCCCAGCTCTCTGCTGGTTATCTCAGTACAGACAGGCCTGGACTCATCCAAGCCCTTCTCACACCCCGAGACATCAAAAGCAAATGACTGATTAAACCTGAAGCAATTAATACCCATCACCCTGCTCAGCAGCAGCTAAGCACAGAGTCACGATACTCTACACACAGAAACACAACAGTGTCCTGGCTAAGCTTACAGCACAATTGTGGCAATAAAAGAAGTCATTTGTTTATAGTGATTCAAAATAGTTAGTATTTTCTACTCCTCTGGAGTTCTATGGGAAAGGGTTAAGTGTAGGAATAGATATATACAAAGCTCAAAAGGTTTATACATCAGAACAGTCAAATAGACATAGAAGACAAAAGTACAAATTTTTATTTACATGAAAATCCTTGCATATGTATGAATGAATGAGCAAACAAATAAAAATATACTTAACATTTTTTTAAATATGGTTTGACATAATAAATACCAAATACCAAACTTTCCATGTTCATTTTCCATACCTTCAGATTGTGAAAAATATATCATCATAGTTAGTTGGACGGGTTCCTTGTTGAATCTGGTTCCTTCCAAGGTTCCTTCCTACTGCCATCTCAGGGAGTTTTTCCTTTCCACCGTCACCCTCTGCTTACTGATCAGGGACAATCTGATCATTTTGATTTATTCATATTTCCTCACACCTTTCAAACTTATTTCCATGTTTTTTTTTAAATCATAGTTAAAAGTGCTATATAAATAGAATTTAAATTAATTGAGCATCTTCAACTTATATTTACAAGCATAATAAAAAATAAATGAATAAATATATAAACTTTTGAAAGAAACAGTAAAGATTTTTGCTGTGTATTTTTATATACTGTATATATATTCATTGTCTATATCACTTATCCTGTCCAGGGTCACAGAGCCTATTCCAAGAGACTTTGGCCATGAAGCAAGGTACACCCTAGACATGGTGCCAAACTATTGCACGGCACACACAGCAGGAAATTTGGGAATGCCAATTAGCCTAACTTACATGTCTTTGGAGAGTGAGAGGAAACTGGAGTACGCAGAGGAAAACCACTAAGCACAGGAGGAACATGCAAACTCAATGTACACAGACCCTGAGGCAGAAATCAAACCCTTGACCCTGTGCCGAATATAGTCTAATATATTATACTCAGATCATTTGTTTAATTTCTTGTTTACGACTGCAATATGTTTGTACCTTATTGATGATGCGACCATCGTCATCGTTTATCCTGCTTAATCCTGCATACAGGATCATTGGGAGACTTAGATATGTTGCCAATCCATCACAGGGCATGCACACATACACATACTCACACACTCATTCACACGCTACGGGCAATTTGGGAACGTCAATTAGCCTAATCTGCATGTCTTTGGACTGGGGAGAAAACCGGCGAGAAATGCAAACTCCATGCACACAGAGGCAAGAGTTGCAAGGCGACAGTGCTAATCTAAGTCACTGACGAGACCAAATCAGCTATATTATTGTACGTTCTTTATTACTGTATATCATTTATTTATTTGTTTATTTAAGAGCTTAAATTCCTTTGGACTATTTAAATTTATACTTATTGATGGTGTTCCTGAAAAATTAAACATGTCAAATGATTTGTGCACTATGTAAAATATTTAATTGCTGAGTTCCTAGTTATATATTTAGTTATGAATTATAGTTTGAATGAGTAGAAACAAGAATGATGATGGAGGCCTATATTTAAAAAAAAAAAAGAAAACATTACTTTAATATATAAGAATTACTGTATTTAGTCAAAATGGTGAGTAAAAAGTAGTTGATTTGTATTAGTTGTAGTGTTATAGCGCCCTCTACAGTCAGTAGTTGTTTTAACAGATATTAATATAAATATTAGGAGCAGTAATAGTGCTCGCGCGCCCCCTACAGTCACTTGCTGCACAGCCCGCGCCTGGGACGCCCCTTGTTTTTTTTATTCCCACCCGCATTCCGAGCCAGCTAGGGCTTTAAACTGAGATAGGAGGCGTGTCTTTCGGAATATGGGTGTGGGAAAAAATAAAGCGTCACAGCTGATCTTTTCGCCATCTTGACCGAAACATAAACATTCAGTCTGAATCGGGCTGCTGGGAAGCTAAATTGCAAGACAATTAACGGGGAAAGCAGGTGTTTCCAGGACTCTATTCATTACATGCATGTTGAGAAATGCTAACCGGGAGCTCGGACACACGGAATGGCCGATAATCGCGTCTCATGAGCGGCAGGACAGGTGAGGCTTGGACACCTTGCTAGCCGGAGTGAGGAAGCTAACTGGTGTCTGAGAGTCTGGACATCATGACAGCTGTGACTTTACACCGGGTCGAGGTCAGACAGCGCGCTCGAGGCGTTTGAGGCAGCTGGATTCATGTATTTAGTGTTTGTTTTCTTGTACAAACACACTGACGGTGCTAATGCTAGTCGTGCTAGTGATGTGTTTATGATTGTCAGCTCCATGGTAACTGTGTGTCCTCCATGTGTCGCGTGCACACGGCGATTTAACACTCTGGGTTTGCACTGTGGACTGTATACACACACACACACACACACACAGAGGAGTGGACATGTACAAGTGTTTAGAGCTAGAGGAACACCGGCAGGGTCAGGTCAACCAACCCTGCTCGAGACACATGTCCTGCTCTTCAGGACAGCTAGAGGTAGACAAAGACCTTTAGAGACAGATGAACATCTGGAGTGATGAATAAACACCTTTACATTCAAGATAAATATCTGGACCGCCAGATGAACTGCTTAGGATTTAGATAAACATCTGGACCCCCAGATGAACTGCTTTAGATTCAGATAAACATCTGGACCCCCAGATGAACTGCTTTAGATTCAGATAAACATCTGGACCCCCAGATGAACTGCTTTAGA
>JAQMYJ010000001.1:33625881-33643171 GCA_030014305.1 Clarias laeviceps
GAATGACAGGTTAAGAGAACACGCCTCCTTCGGAGGGAATGACAGGTTAAGAGAACACGCCTCCTTCGGAGTGAATGACAGGTTAAGAGAACACGCCTCCTTCGGAGTGAATGACAGGTTAAGAGAACACGCCTCCTTCAGAGTGAATGACAGGTTAAAAGGCCACGCCTCCTTTACTAGGGCTGACAGGTTGAGGCTACACCTTCTTCACCGAGACTAACAGGTGTCCCCTTACATGTCCCTCACAGTGAATGACAGGTTAAGAAGACACGCCTCCTTCACTGAGACTGACAGGTTAAGAGGACACGCCTGTTATCCCTCTCTGGGACTCACAGACATAGAGGCCACGCCCCCTTGACTGAGGCCATGTTTATATCTGCAGGCTAAAACAGCTAAACATTTCGAGTTGTTTTGTCCATGGATTAGGGCAGCCATGCTGCTGCTGTCCTTGGTACTGAATTTAGCTTCTGTTTATAGACCTGTATTACGATGGTCTGTGTAGAAACTGAAGGATTAAAGCTTTGCGGTGTTCTGTGTTGTTAACAGGTAGACTGGTCAGCTGGAAACCTGCTCAGTGTTGGTCTTGGTGCTTGTGTGTACCTGTGGAGCGCCTGCACCAGTCAGGTGTGTAAAGGAACTTTAGATAAGAGTAGATAATGTTTGCTCGGCTGATTTATAGAGCCAGGGGTCATTATGTGTCACACTTGTGCCCTCAGGTGACCAGGTTGTGTGATCTGTCAGTGGATGGAGACTCTGTGACTTCAGTCTGCTGGAATGAGAGGGTGAGTCGTGAGTTCCTTAACTTGTTTTTCATGCCAGTTATTTGTAAACTAATCACACGCAATGATAGAATGGTCATGGAAAGATACACTAACAGCATGACGTTGAGATTAACAAGATCATTAAAGTGATGGGAGTCGCCTTATGTCTCTAAATGCATCATGTCTAATGACCAGTACGGTTTACATTTGCATCACTTTCCCATCAAGGGAAGCTTGGTTGCTGTTGGAACCCACAAAGGCTTTGTTCAGATATGGGACGCAGCCGGAGGGAGGAAGTTAACCAGCCTGGAAGGACACTCGGCTCGTGTCGGTCCGTATCAAAGGTCTTCATTTAATGGACTGACCCGCGGTTGAAAGTATTAGCGCGGACTTTGTAATTTGTAACGTTTGTCGTGTTGTGCCGCAGGAGCTTTAGCGTGGAACGGCGAGCAGCTCTCGTCAGGCAGCAGGGACAGGGTGATCCTGCAGAGGGATGTCCGTGCGCCGCCTGCCGCTGAGAGGAGACTGCAGGGCCATAGACAGGAAGTCTGCGGCCTCAAGTGGTCCCCCGACCACCAGCACCTCGCCTCCGGAGGCAACGACAACAAGGTACGGTGTGAATGCGAGTAAAGACGATCGTCGTACTGATGATAATACCTGGTATAACTGTGTGTTTTGGTGATTTGTGTAGCTGCTGGTATGGAACAGCTCGAGCTTGGTGCCCGTGCAACAGTACAGCGAGCACTTAGCGGCGGTCAAGGCCATCGCCTGGTCGCCCCATCAGCACGGCCTCCTGGCGTCCGGTGGAGGCACGGCCGACCGCTGCCTGCGCTTCTGGAACACACTCACAGGACAGGCGCTGCAGAGCACCGACACCGGCTCGCAGGTCTGCAACCTGGCCTGGTCCAAACACGCCAACGAGCTGGTGAGAGAACAGACACACATGAGCGGAGTTCTGTTGGCTGCTGAGTGAGTGAGTCTTACACATCCTGCTGGTGTCTTGCAGGTCAGCACACACGGTTACTCTCAAAACCAGATCCTGGTGTGGAAATACCCGTCACTCACACAGGTGGCCAAGCTGACGGGACACTCGTACCGGGTGCTTTACTTGGTAAGAAGGAACTGACCGCTCGTCTCGGCTTGTTTTTATTAAATTAAGTTTCTTTACAAAATTCTAAACTGTGTGCGTGTGCATGCACGTGTTTGTGTTTGTGTGCATCTATCAGGCCGTGTCTCCAGACGGCGAGGCTATAGTGACTGGAGCAGGAGATGAGACACTCAGGTTCTGGAACGTCTTCAGCAAAACACGCTGCACCAAGGTTAGACATGCACACATTTGTGACGCATCTACAAAATCTAGACACTTCCTGGCTGTTGCTCCGAGTGGCTAGGCTAACTAAGGTGGCTTGCAAAACTATTCATACCCCTTGAACTTTTACAGGTTCACGTTCCATTTTGTCACGTTACAGCCGTAACACAGAGTGGCACTTAATTGTGAAGTGGAAGGAAAATGATAAATGGTTTTCAATTATTATTATTATTTTTTTTACAAATAAATATCTGAAAAGTGTGGTGTACGATTATATTCAGCGCCCCCTGAGTCAATCTTTTGTAGAACCACCTTTCGCTACAATTACAGGCTGCACGTCTTTTGGGGTGTCTCCACCAGCTTTGCACGTCTAGAGAGTAAAATTTTTGACCATTCTTCTTTTTAGCTCAAGCTCAGTCTGATCGGACGGAGAACGTCTGTGAACAGCAATTTTCAAGTCTCGCTACAGATTCGCAGTTGGATTTAGGTCTGGACTAACACATGAATATGCTTTGATCTAAACCATTCCATTGTAGCTCTGGCTGTATGATTAAGTTTGTTGTCCTGCTGGAAGGTGAACCTGGAGCGGCCCAGTCTCAAGTCTTTTGCAGACTTTTAACAGGTTTTTCTATAAAATTTCCCTGTATTTGGCTCCATCTGTCTTACCATCAATTCCCCGCTGAAGCAAAACATCCCCACAACATGATGCTGCCACCACCATGTTTCACAGTGGGGATGGTGTGTTCAGGGTGATGTGCAGTATGATTTGCATTTAGGCCAAAAAGTTAAATTTTGGTTTCTTCTGATGGACCAGAGCACCTTATTTCACAGAAGATGGATTGCTGTGTCGCCCCACAAGGCTTGTCACAAGGTCCAAACGGGACTTCTTGTGGCTTTCTATAAACACTGGCTTTCTTCTTGCCACTCTTGCATAAAGTCCAGATTTGTGGAGTGCACGACTAATAGATGTCCCGTGGACGGATTCATCCACCTGAGCTGTGGATCTCTGCAGCTCCTCCAGAGTTACCATGGGCCTCTTGTCAGTTAAGGTGGACGCCCATGTCTTGGTAGGTTTGCAGTTGTGCCATACTCTTTCCATTTGAACAGCGCTCCATGAGATGTTCAAAGCTTTGGGATTATTATTATTTTTATAACCTACCCCTAATTTTAACTTCTCCGCAACTTTATCCCGGGTGTATTTCTTGGGCTTCATGATGCTGTTGGTTCACCAATGTTCTCTAACAGACCTCTGAGGTCTTCACAGATTAAATTACACACAGGTGGATTTAGTAATTAGGTGTCTCCTGAAGGTGACTGGTTCCACTGGATTTTAATTTGGGGTGTCAGAGTAAAAGGGGGCTGAATATAAATGTACTTCACATTTTTATTTGTTAAAATTATTTTGAAAGCCGTTCATCATTTTCCTTCCACTTCACAAATATGTGCCACTTTGTGTTGGTCTATCAGATAAAATCCCAATAAGATACATTTATGTGGTTAAATACTTTTGTGTAGCCTGCATGCGAATGAGTTAATCGATTTTATTTAAGGTAGAAATTGATGTACGCAGACATGTCTCTTCCTGAAACGACTAACGCTCTCGTCTGGCTGTTTCAGGAATCCAAGTCGGTGCTGAATCTCTTCACCAGGATACGGTAGTGTCGGAGGTCTGAGAAGAGAGAGAGAACCCAGCGTCTCTTCCTCCTCTCCAACCCTCCTGCCCGCGTCTCCTTTAAAACCCAGACAAGTCTGTTCATGTCATCGTCCTGACTTTCTTATTACTGTATCATGTGAAAGTTCCAAAAAAAGAGAAAGAAAAAAAAATGGACGTGGTGTAATAATGTAAGTAGAGAGAAGCAGTTTATCCAAACGCCGGTCAGTCCGTGACCATATTTTCACTATTTTGTATGTGCAAACGCAAACAGGATCTCGTTACCAGATGGAAAATAAACAACACTACTGCAGGATCTCTGTTAGTAGTTTATGTAAAATTCATTGGTTATTTTTTTTTGTTGTTATTCAGTGTTGAGATGAACTATGACCTGATCATAGAAAACGTAAAAAGTTTTAACGCTAGTCACACTTACTATATATCATGTGCTGTTTGAAGTCTCGCAGTTCTCTATTTTTATTTTGACCTGTTGCACATTGACACAGACCTCCTGTCACAAGCCTCCTGACCAATCAGAATCGAGAATTTATGAAATGTTACTTAAAAAAAAAGAAAAGTGCAACACGAACCGGTGACGCCAGGAGACAGACCCGAGACGATGTTGATTACATGTGAAGGCACTTTAAGAGATGTGACAGCCGAGGATAAAATAGTGCATATAACTCTCATTTAAAAAACAAACAAACAAAAAAAAAAAAAACTATACAGTATCCTGTGAAATGAGTCAAACAGCAATCAACTCGTGTAACAATGCAAATCCCGATCACTGTGTTTTTTTTGTTTGTTTGTATTTCGTCCCCCCTCAGTCGTTTTGTTTCTTCACGTTTCAACACATAAGCCTCTAAAAAGACAGGGATGTTCAGTAATCCGCGGTATCCTCCGTTCCCTGGAGGCCTCGACACGACACGGAAAACTCCTTCACGATGTCCCTCATCTTCCACTTACTCACTTGTTCTCTGAGGAGGAGGAATAACAGAGGTGTGAGCTTCACATACAAGACAACAACATCAAGCTAGTTACCATTTCTACTGAGGGCGTGCAAACTTTTGCACATGGAATCTAGACTAATTCTGAATTTTAAGCATGTTAAGTAGAACCACCCATTACATCCCACATTTGTGTATTGTGAGTCGCCAATGCATCGTCTCTACAGCTCTGGCCATTAGTAACGGGTCTTTAACAGCAACCGAAAGGTTGTTGGGTCAATTCCCAGACCGTGACCTTTCAGTCAACAGAGCGCCTTACGTTTTTATTTCATTATACGTCTGAGAAGTTGAGGGTTAAACGACTTGCTCAAGGGCAACTTAATGGTGCTGGGGTTTGAACCTGATACCTGGCACCTTCTGATCAGTACTCCCTTGCGGTAACCCTGCCCCCCGTGTCCCCCGCGCCCCCGTATTTCACCTGAGGATCTGCTGGCAGAAGCGCTCTTTGTTGTCCGGAGTGAGTAGGGCGCAGGGGAAGGCTTCGGGATGCAGGGCGTCTCTCAACCGATTCGCGAGCAAGCTGGGACAGTGGAGGCTGATGGAGAAGAGAACGTCAGCCAGGTGCTCCAGAAGACCCTGGGAAGCCTGGATACTGATTGCCTACACACACACACAAACACACACACACACACACACACACACAGCATATCTGGGTTATATTTCTAATGAGAAATGACGATATTACAGTATGTTTCCAAAACCATGTTAAGCAAAGACGGAGGTAATTTAACGTACAGTATATTCAATATTAAATACATTTTACTGCTTGGTAAAAAGGCACTGATTTAAATTTCTATACGTCCACAGTATAACGGTAGTTCAGCTGCGAAACACAAGTAGACAGTGGAACCTTGGATTGCTTAAAAAATTTTTACTTGATAAACGAACGAGGTCTTGATATATGCTTTGTCTGCCGAGTGTCACGTGATCACAACTGAGCCAATGGTTCCTCTTTCTCTCTTGCGCTGTGGGATTGTGGGTAGTCGTCTCCCATGCTCAGACTCAGTGCACATGCATCAGTGTGTGCACGTAAAGCATTTTTTAATTTTGTGTCTAAGTGGTAGGGACTGTTCTCTAGTCTTATGAATCTGATATTAATATGAAACTTTAGGAGATGAATCTGTTTAACGACAATGCAACGTCACATTTCCACGAAATCCTCAAAAGGAGGCAAAAGAAAGTGTCATTAGAGAGGCTCCTTGTTAAAGATTTCAGTTTCCAGAGTCTCTGACTGTCAGTCAGAAAGCAGTGATTTCATTAGTGTGTGTTTGAGAGAAAGTCATCCTACACAGTTGCCTCCCCCCTCCTCCTCCTCTCCTCTCTCTCTGGTCTCAGTCACTACAGTTAAGATTTTTTTCAAAGGTAAAGTGCAGGTTAATTTGTGTTATTTTTTTTTTTTTTTATATTTTGAATTAATTATTTTTATATGAATATCTTTGGGTTGTGGAACGGATCGTCTGAGTTTCCTTTACTTCTTATGAAGGAAATTCGCTTTGCTATACGAGTGATTTGATGTACAAGCACGCCTCCTGGAATGAATTATGCTCACAAACCGAGATTTCACTGTATCTGAATGTGATTATTTCTTTTGGAAAAACATGTGTAATGGTAGATACGGCGAGTTCTCTGTAAGGAGCCTCCAGTGTCAGCGGTAAAGATTAATCAGGACCGAGATTAACTTCAAAAGTGAGAGAGAAACATGTGCTGGTGATGGAACGACTGATTTTTCACGTAGTAATCGCTATCCAGATGTTGTAAAACACTACATATAACTAAAGGCGAAAATGTCCTTTTGTCAGTAAACTAAAAATTGTAGTGGTACGAGAGGAATGAAACATTTCAGAGTGGGCCGGAGAGAGAATCGATGTTATGGCAGTAAAACTAATTCTTATTATCTAACAAAACTCCTCCGAGTGTAATATAAAGTGACCTCCAGCAGGGTCTGAAGAAGCAGCAGGCCGTCCTCCTGTAGGACGTCTCGGACAGCGGGAACGTCCTCGCAGTGAGACATCATCTCTGTCTGAGTAGCGCCACATAGAGGGAAAAGAGAGAGAAAACGTCTTGTTATCCCAAATAAGGACAAAGACGCAGTGAGAATGTTGTGTCACGCTGCTCATGCCATAAAACACTATGAGGTCAGTAAATAAAAAATAAATAAATAAAGACTGCACTAAATTTTCTTCTCCTGTACACAACAGTGTATTGATGCAATATATCTTAAAAAACACTAAAAAGAGAGACTTACGAACAGCGCACATGTGGACCTGAGAGTCAGCGTCTCTGGGAATTTGAAAGCTAAAATCCCTGCAGAAGGAAGTAGCAAACACAATCTGATGTTTTTTTTTGTTTGTTTTTTATATCTCAAATGTTGTGATTAATTATAAATCATACTCGTCCTGCTCGTGCTCTCACCGCAGTAGAAGACCACTCTGATATCGAGACCCTCGGAGCGATACAGATCCGCTTTCCTTTTCAAAACCTGTAAAGTATTTCACAAGATGTACATCGAAAAAACCCGTCTAGACTGATTTTACGTTTCGTTGCTCCTAAGAGAGAGAGCCAAAAATGATCCGCACACAGTTTATATTAAAACTTGTGTCTTATCAGCGCTTTGCGTTCCTGTCTGAACGTGTTACATCAGTTCATTTGTAACTGCGGTGCGAACAAACATGGACGCCTCACTTGTCATTCGCGTAAAAGTAGAGCAGCGTGCAGTGATTCATGTTTTCTTCTTTTGTGGTCTGAGGTTGTATCTGATGATGAGACAAATCACAGAAGAGCGTCAACAGAAAAGGCACGGATTCATCAATACGAGTCTGAGAGTAAACGGCAGAGTATGGAGCGGAAACATCCTCAATCGCCGACTGGGAAAAAGTTCAAAAGTCGACCATCAGCTGGAAAATTCATCAACGCTTACAGTTTTTGCGATTCTCGAAAGCCAGAAGTATTGGAACATTATCAGGAAAAAGGTTCAACAATCAACAGCGCTCGTTACAGTGAGACGCTTATTGAAGACTAAACTTCAGATTAAACACAGAGGACTGATATCCGAGGACATCGTGATCTCACATGACGATGCACGTCCTCACTGTCGATTACAGCGTCCTCCCTATAGTCCTGATCTCACTCCATCTGACTTTGGTCCCCTGAAAGCAGCCCTACGAGGACGGAGATTCACTTCTGATGAAGAAATGAAGACGGCGGTGCATTCGTGGCTCGCAGCTCAGTCTTGAAGTCTTGAAGGGGAAACGAAAGCTTCTTTACAGACGGACAAAGTGAATTGAACAGCATAGAGATTATGTGGGAAAAAATTATGTATTTGTCTTTACTAAAAGTTGATTCAAATAAATTCTACAGCCAGCGTGCGGATCATTTTTGACTCACCCTCGCTTAATTGACTTAAAACTGACGAGAATGGTACATCGATGAACGTCATACTGTACATCAGCAGCAAAGGTTCTAGTAACCGATGGCTGTGAGTTCACATCCCACATGCCTCTCTGAATAAGTGACCAGATACAGCAGAAGTATTTATATTATAGAACTTTTAAATCGTTTACACTTCAGGATTCATCATCTAATTACAAATTTAAAATATTTAATGCAAATGTGTTGCAACGACTGAAGTAAAAAAATACAAATTTCCAACCTGGGCATGAAGCTTCATAAAAGACTCGACCACATCAGGATGGTCTCTTGCACCTGCAAGAATACCACACACACACACACACAAACACACACACACAAACAACTTGTCTGTGTAGATACTTTTATTTCAGTTCGATTCTGCAGCCGTAGCTGACTAGGATGTTATTTAGTATTAAGTAGCTTGATCGCCATGGTGATATGCTAAACAGCTAGCTAACTCATTGGTGTCGCGCGAACTGACGAGCAGAATAAAGACGTCACCGTAAACTCACATGAATCTGATTTTCATTTCTTTGTTTTTGTAAAAGTTTCTCAACAAAAACAATAAATCCCATTTATCTCTGGGTAATAAATCCTTGAATGACGATTGCTTCACTTTAGACGCTAATAATAATTATCTCTTAAGTTGACATCAAGAACTGGAACACCGAGTAGTTTTTTTCCCAGATTTTCTCCCTAATTTAGTCGTGTCCAATCCCTCCCTCCCGTCACTAGGGGGCTCCCACATTAAAGCTACTACTACCACTCAGTCGGGAGGGCCGAGGTTTCCTCCAAACCATGTGACGGCAGCTGACCGCGTCTTTTGGAACTGCTCGCTCACGCACAGTTGGGCGTAACACACTCGGAGGACAGCGCTGTCCGCTCATTCCGCTTGCGTGAGCTCACAGACGAGCTGATTGGCTGTAGAGCCGTGATTAATGTGGGAGCACCAAGGACCTCTCATCCCTCCCCTCTGAGAGAGCTCGGCCAATCAGCTCTCTCTAGACCTCCAGCTGCGAGAGGTTACAGCATCACCTGGGAATCGAACTCGTGATCTCCTGATGATACGGCGAGCACTTTACCACTGCGCCACTCGGAGGCTGAGTTCGAGTTTAACACTGTTCACAAAGCGCTTTTGTTTAACATCACCACCAGAGCGTGACGAGACAAGCGGGTCCTTTACCGTGCTGAAAAACCGACATGGTGACGTTGGTGACATGCTCCAGCACCGCGCGGATTGATGAGACGTGTTCCTTCTCACAGGAAAATATCTGAACCAGCTGTAAATGTGTGTGTGAGGGAGGAGAGAGAGAGAGAGAGAGAGCGGTTAGTGTAATGCTCCAGAGCATCACGAGCAGCTCCAGAGCTGAGAAAATACGCAGTCCGGTTCCACCTGTTGTATGAGATCCAAGGCGGAGGCTTGTGGGTAGGCGCTGAACAGCTGACTGATCAGCTCACACAGCTGCGGTACGAGAGGAGCAAAATCACCAGCGAGGGTCTTGAGAGATTTGTCAAAAACAGCACATGAGGCCTGTGAAGAACAAAATGAGAAAGAAGTGATGTGTATATAGTGAAGCGCCTGTTTTATGGACTCCGGAGCCGCACGTGGCACTTTCATCCCTCTGCTGTGCCTCCCTGTGGCTTAGGAAAATAAATAATGAGTATTTAATTTAGTTTTATTTTAGTGCGTTAGTTTTGAATTTGAAGATTATGGTGATCTTGTAACATTAAAATAAAACGTGTTTTCATTTTTTCTTGCTCAAAATACGGGCAAATGTGCGTGCGACACCCGCCGGCTGGCGATTTAATGAGTTTTTCAAGCTGCGGTTTCATTCAGGTTGACAGCTGACTGCACGGCGCAGTACATGCGATAAAAGGATGACATCATACAGACGCAGATGGAATTTTCGTTTGGTTGGCTTTGTTTTTTATTTAAAAAATACTCAAATAGACTTTTGAGTATTTTATTAGAAAGTAACCTTCAATCCAGCGTCTTTTTTATTTTTTCCAAGTTCAAAATGGTTTTGTTGCTACAAAAATAAAAATTAGTTTTTTCTGTAGCAGTTCACTGATTTCATAAATGTATCCAGTGTTATCTTCATTTTAGATGTCAAAAGGGTTTTGTGGCTCTCTGTGTTCTTTTTTTTCCGGGTCCAAATGGCTCATTGTGTGTTTTAGGTTGCCGACCCCTGGTCTATCTAATGACGGAACCTTTAAGTCGCTCTGCATTAGAGCTTCTGCCAAATGCCTAAATGTAAATGTACTTGATTATAACTCTTACCTCCACCACGTCGGTGTCTTTCAACCAATTGCTCAGAAGTTTTTGGATGAGAGGAAACACCTGCTGTAGCATGACTACTACCTGGAAGAAAAAAAAAAATCCAGAATATTTATTACATTCATTTATCCTAATCCTCTAATAAACAGAAATCTATACGATGTTTTGTCATTCTGAAAATACCACAATGGCAATGCAATTTTTGGTTCTGCTGAAATCTACCATCTTGTCGGACGTTTGTAACGTTTGAAATGATGCATTACAGTATTCAGTAAACCATTAAAGATGATGAAGGCCGAACTGAGGGAACTTGTGCCCTCTTTTACCGGATTGTTTTGAGCAGCAAATCGGCTAACTTTAACCCCGCCCAGTCCTTCGCCGTGCTTCTTCAAGTCGAGAGAGGAGAAGAGGCTGGAGATCAGGCCGAGAACCTGGAGCGTGGAGTGTTTAGTGACAGGAGAGGGCTGTGAACAATAAGAACAACAATTTCAGTCCATTAAAACATGTGTTTGTGTGTAAGTGTGAGACTGGTAAGGAATACAACCATACTGTTACAGATCAGGGTCTGATATACTATCAAGCTGAGTGACTCTACTACTTTTGAAGTAATTAGGGCCCAAGCACTATTTACACAGGACCCTCTTGTTTTCCTAAGGGTTATTTCTTTTCCAACCTTGGACTTTTGGGGGTCTTAACATGCTCAAAAACCCATGAAAATTGGCAGACTGGGTCACGGGTGTGGCACAGGGCCATACACACTTGCAAGTATGCAAAACGAAACTCGGTAAACATTTAGAGCTCGTTGAGCCGAACAACTTTCGCACTGCATGCTCTGGACTCAACTCAACAGGAGACCAGTTATTTTGGGTCGTTCGCAAAAACGCACCCGATGGAGTTTACAAATACAAAATACTGTACAAACACACACAAACACACTTGACATGACAAATATTTAGGGCACAAGCTGACATCAGCCTTATTATGTCTTTTTTTCCCCCCCCCCTGATTTTGCCCCTAATTTAGTCGTGTCCAATTCCTCCCCGTCACTAGGGGGCTCCCACATTAAGGCTACTACTACCACTCAGTCGGGAGGGCCGAAGACTATCACATGTTTCAGGACAAACAGGTTATGTGCTGCGCCAGGGTGGCGATGGCGCAGGGTGCTTGGGCCCCCTCATCATTGCTTGCAACTATATTTTTTAATATTGTAATTGTCAATTTTTCCGTCATTTTAATTGAGAGCTAAAAAAAAAAAACGACTTCAAGCACAGTATGGTGATGAGACTCTTAGCCGGAGTAAAACATTTAAAGAGTGCAAAGGTTTTAAAGAAGGCCGTACATCCGTGAATCACGATCTTGTGGACATTCAATGCTGATCCTTAAAAATCAACAGACTAATTGTGTTCGAGACACATCTGTCTGTGTGGGAACTGTACACACAATCATTCACCAGCATCACTTGCACATTACAGGAACTCAGCTGGGAGTCCTGATCTCGCTCCAAGACATTTCCACATGTTTATTACATTTTAGGTTATTTGGAATAAGCTGCCTTCTCAGTCGAGTCAAAATGTCTGATGTGTGGAGAACTAAAGCGCTGGTCTGATTCGTACCGCCTGACTGGCCAGCAGCTCCAGTTCCTGGATATGAGGCGAAAGTAGAGAGAGCAGTTTTTCTGGGATCTCCTCATCCGGCATGGCCGAGAGCAAAAAACCAAGAGCCTGCATCAACCATGTGCTCTGAGGACTCTGTGGGAAGAAAAGTGCTCTGATTAATAAATGACACGAGTGTACTGTAGGTCACACAGGGAATGTTGTGTGGATGAGAGGAATTCTCACCTTGTGAATCCGCTTAACAAGTGCATCCTAAAAAACAAAAAAACACTCATTTAAAGCCATAATTTCCAAAACAAAACCATGTGAAAGTCAACGTTATGGCAATATTTATAGAATAAAATTTGTTATGGCACCTGGTAACCTACATCGTTCTTTTTTTTTTTTTTAAACATCTAATCCTAATCTTATTAAAAAAGAGTTTAAAAAGAGAGTATGATCGACATGATGTGTGGGTTCAGACTAATAAATAAAATGAAAGATCTTAGTATCCTTTGTTCGTTAGTCATTAATAACTTTGAGAACGAC
Organism: Clarias laeviceps; assembly: GCA_030014305.1. Classification (NCBI taxonomy): domain Eukaryota; kingdom Metazoa; phylum Chordata; class Actinopteri; order Siluriformes; family Clariidae; genus Clarias; species Clarias laeviceps. The sequence goes on from JAQMYJ010000001.1 coordinate 33,638,437, forward strand.
TCTTCTATACAACTGATGTATAATTCTTAAGTAAAGTCTACTTGCAGGGATTAAACAACACACTGAAGCACTGTAGAACAGAGTAACTGTTTCGTTGTCTACCTGTGCGGATGCCAGGATGTCGTTGGCGTGCGGGTAAAGGTGACGCCTGCACTCACGGCAGATTCTCTTCAGCGTGGAGACCGCGGGAACAGACAGGTCGGAGTCGGACAGGGCGGGCAGGACGACACACAGGACGGCGGGCACCATGACCGGGTGATCGGACAACCACTCGGAGAGCGAGCCTAACAAAACGTAGACAAAAGCTATGCAAGCACTGTATACAGAACACATACACACTAATACAAGTACACTAATACTAATACAAGTGTTTGTTCCGATGCTTGGAGCGACATCATCTTTAACATATCCAGATTTGTGTTTGTTTGTACCAAGCGTGAGCATGAGAGTCTCTGCGAGCTGAACGCTGTTCGCCGAGATGAGGGGGATGAGGCCGATCAGACCCGGAATCACGTCTGAGTAACTGACGTCCGCCGTGTCCGCTATGGACTGGAAACCGAACAGCAGAGCCTCTATATCCTCCAAATAGAGAAAGACAGTGATAAGAAGACAAACAGAACAAAGACTTATTTTTTGGGAAATAGCGCTGATAATGTTAAATTCCGTTATTTCACAATATACGGAATACTAAGATCGTGTCGCATATGGGTAGCTTGGGTCACCCCTGGCCATCTCTTAGCTCCGCCCCTTCAATAGGCAGTTCCTACAGGTCAAAGGTTTAGAGTTTATCATCAAGTCAAACGAGATACTGACCTGCCACGAGGACGAGTGCGAGTGCGTCGTGTCGGTCAGCAGGACGCCGAGTTTATCGTACAGTTTGCGCAACAGTTCGGGGCCCAGCAGCTCATACACACACATCAGAGTGTCCGAGATATCGACTCTGCAATCAGTGTAAACATTGTTCAAATCAAAACATGCATCCAACGTTTATACTGTACATAACCTTAGATGATTATACAACATAGACCTGCACTTTCTCGTGTTATTCCATCATTTTGCCGACCTGTACGTCCGGAATTGTTCCTTGTCCTCAGAAGACCACGAGGCGTAGTCGTGCTCGTTAGGGAAGCGCGCTTTGTGCAGCAGGACGTCAACCAGCTGGAAGTAAACGGGTCTGTACATCTGCAGGTAAAACGTCTGCTTCTCCGTTTCCAGCGACATGATGTCATCCTGTAAGAAGACCACCAGCTCTCACTAAAGACTACGAATTAAGATTAAGAATTAAGTCTCGGACGTATGAAATCCACCGGCGCACCTGCAGCGTGTACCAGAATGTGAGTGTGAGTGAGCTGGACGTCTCGTCCACGGGGTAGTGGCCAGGAATGGCGGTGCTGGACAGAATCATATTGACCAGAGCCTGGAAACCCTGCCAGTGTCCAGTCTGTTCCAATAATGTTCTGAGGCATGACGTGAGACAGAGGGACAGAGAAAGAGAGAGAGAGAGAGACAGTGTCAGTCATAATATCTCAACCTGACATATAGGGGTGATTGAACCCATGTAGTGAAAGTCATTCTGCTCTGGTGAAGATCTTTATATATTTTTTATACGTTGCATGAATGCAGTAAGGTCAGTGTGGGTGCGACCTCAACCTGCAGTGAGTTTCGCCGAGAGCAACGACGATTCTGCAGATTCCGTGAGACGTCTCCATGTCTCTGTCGTGCACTGCCTTCTTCAGTTGTTCCTGAAGCTCGAGAACATGTGGCAACAGCTTCACCAGACTGTCCGCAGACCTACAGGACAGACTGGATTAGATCTGTGTCAAAGGCAGTGTAAATGTTAGTGTGCTTTCTGTTATTTTTACATTCAGTTTAGAAGGAAGAGCTTGACGCATAGACTTTACGAGCATGAAAGTGATACCATTATGAATTATTTGGTAAACGTTTTTATTTTTTTTTAAAGCCCGGCCCTCACCTCTGCCAGTCAGGCACTGAGAGGGCACCGACGACGCTCTCCACGGCCGTATCAAAAAGCTCGGGCACTTTAAGCAGCGCCAAGCTATCCCGCAACACTCCTTCACTCTGTCCCAGATCGACGCCGAGCCCGAGCCAGGACGGCACGCAGCGTAGCGCTCGCTCCTTCATGCTGCCAACCGAGCCTTCGCCCCGTAGCAACTCGCGCAGCAGTGGACACAACACTGTCCACTCTTGTGCAAGGGCACCCTGAAGCCTGGCACGATTCCCTGATGTGAACTTCTTGCTCAAGAGCTCCTCAGGCAGCACGGTGAGCACCTCTAACAGGGCAAGACGCCGCCCATCCACCTCAGATGTGCCCTCTCCGCTCTGGAACGCCTGCAGGAGATCGGGCACGGCGCTGGGCCAGGTGTCGAGTAGCGTGCGGAGGATCAGAGACGCCAGGGCCACGCAGAGGCGCGTCAGCACCATCTTGGGGCCAAGGGCAAAGTGGCACACGTGGGTGACGAGCTGAGAGCGAAGAGACTCGCGTAGTTCAGGACTGAGGTCATGCCAGTGGCTGGAGATCTTGCCGTGTAGTGTGCTTGCACCAAAAAACTGGATCTCAGGAACCTGCTTGGAACAAAACCATTTCAATTACATCATTACGGGCTGAGGGTGAGCTAATAAAATAATAAGTCCCATTGTTTTATTTGTGATTAAAATTTACGAAAACGTTCAAAAACCATAAGCCGTAAGCAACCCTTGGCTACTTGAATAGACTGCCTGTCAAACGTTTGGACACACCTTCTAATCCCATGGTCTTTCCTGATTTTTATTTCTTTCTACACTGTAAAACAATGCTAAAAGGGTCCAAAATATGCTATAATCTTTTTGAACAGTTGGTAACAGCAGATGTCTGCTACTGCTTTACTCTGTAAAGACTTCATCTGAGGTGCTGTTTGTTAATTGGTGATTTCTGACGATGGTAACTCTAAATGAGCTTCTCCTCTGCAGCACAGGTTGTTCTTGCTTTCCTGGGATGGTCTTAATGACAGAAAGTTTCATCATGGTGCTTGATGGGTTTGACAATACAGTTCTTGTGAGAATTATTCCAGGACAGCTGACCTTTTTGTCTTAAAATATCCACTGTTTTTTGTTATTAAATAATGCCATATGTACTATTTCATAGTTTTGAAATCTCCAGTATTGTAAAATAAATCAAACGTTAGACCTGTACTGTATATACACTTTGAAGTTGCTTCGACCTTTGTACCGACCTTGTCCGGGCTCAGCAATGCCCAGCAGAAATGCCACGCCTGCGGTGACGCTTGGGCCTGCACCAGCCACTTTTGGGCCACATTTTTCTGCACCATATCCGGATCGTAGTACAGCTGGTGAAGAGCCTGTGTGAGATAACACAGATCAATTGCGTGGCATTTCGCCCCAAACTAGCGAAAAAGCTTTCAGATCAGAATCAGCACTATATGACAAAAGAAATTACAATATTTAAAATTATTTTGGTAAAAACCTCTAAGTCTCAGTGCAACACTACAGCAGCCACACAACACATTCTCCATACTATTATTAGTATCATAGAGCTTCGGTGAGATATCGAGTTACTTTTATACACCCTATAGTCTCCTATATTGACCTCGACTAACACTGTGCACTAAATCAGACTTGTTATAACATGTATAACTATAAAACAGGAACCATTTGCTAAAACAAACATATTAATTTGCTCTTAGACAACTTTATATATTGCTAAATATACTGTCAAACTGAACATCTGAGCCCAGAGCAATTCAATTACTTATATGCTTAAATATTTAACAATAAATTGTTAATTATGCAATAAACCATTAAGTTGAGGTTTATAGGTAGATTAATAAATCCTAGTTTTCTTAGAAGAGGTGTGATGAAGTGCTTTGGGTTTTGTTACTTCTGTGTATATACTAATTTGTGTGTGTGTGTGTGTGTGTGTGTGTGTGTGTGTTTATAGAATTATTTTTAACTTTATTTGACAGTGTTGAAGTGAACACTTTTAGAAAACATTTCTCTTTCAAATCATAATAAACTTCTATCTTGACTAAGTTAGCAACATGCTAACTTAAAAAAAAAAAAAGTTAGCCGCTAGCTAACTATCTTAACCGTTATTTTACGTTACAGGTTCATACAGTATGTATGTGTTTAAATTGGCGTCACGCAGCCTACACATGTAGGCTAGGTAGGGAGAATAAAGAACGGCGCTGTGCGCACTATGTATACTTTTAGGTTACATTTAGGATACGGACGCTGTATGTCCTCGCGAGACGTAGTTTTGATACTGGATTTGTCCACAGCTGATCAGAAAAGCGTATGAAAAACACGTATAACAGACCCTGACGTGTTTATTATGAGCGTTAGAGCAGAGTTATTAGCCATTTGAATATTTATAAAGTTCGTCTTTTATTGAATTAAACGGAATAATCGATATGTCCTACCCTCTCCACTCCCTCCGCAGTAAACTCGGTCTGTTCTGAGGAAGAGGACATTATCGCTGCTTATTAAAATGTCCCGTGACAATGTTTCACAGAAACAGCTTACATAGTGTGTTCCTCAACTGATTTAACACACAATGGGTCTACAGATGGGTCACACTGTCCGTGTCCAGTATGCAGTAGTTATAGCTGTTGGGGTGTGTTACAAATCATGCCTAGTGCACTATAGTGATGGGAAGTTTGAATCATTTTAGTGACTCGGTTCTTTGAATCTCGTTCATCAAAATGAACGAATCTTTTTT
>JAQMYJ010000001.1:33643271-33665880 GCA_030014305.1 Clarias laeviceps
TAACCTCTCGCAGCCGGAGGTCTAGAGAGAGCTGATTGGCTGAGCTCTCTCAGAGGGGAGGGATGAGAGGTACTTCGGGCTCCCACATTAATGACGGCGCTACAGCCAATCAGGGGAGTCTGTGAGCTCACGTAAGCGGAAGGAGCGGACAGCGGTGTCCTCCGAGTGTGTTACGCCCCCAACGGTGCGTGAGCGACAAGTTCGAAAAGATGCGGTTTAAATTAGGGAGAAAATTGGGGAAAAAAATAAACCCCCCCCCCAAAAAAAAAACAAGTAGTCTGAGTACTCTAAGTTACACCCAACACTGCTAGTGACTAAGATGGTGTTGTAACAGATGTGAACCTAATAAAACTGTAAATAAACAAGATGTTCCTTAGAACATTTAATGATTATTTGGGATAGAATTTAGTTTGACTTATTTTGATAAAAAAAAAAAAAAATAATTAATAGTAACAACAACCAGGGGGATTAAACAGTGCATCACAGATTTAACAAACACTTTTGATCTTTCAAACTAATAATAATAATAATAATAAAGTTGGACCATCGGCTGCTCCCATCAAGTGGGCGCCACAACAGACCACGTTTTGCACACAACTTGGCACAGGTTTTTACGCCGGATGCCGTTCCTGACTCAACCTCCCCATTTTTACCTGGGTTTGAAACCGGCACTGCAGCTAGCGGCTGGGGTTTGGGCACTGGGTGGGTATTAACACCGGGCCTTCTGCATGGCGGGAAAGAAACCTACCACTGAGCCACCAATGCCCAATAATAATAATAATAATAATAATAATGTATTAAAAGACTGACCTTTACCATCGGCTTTATGTGCAAGGACTAGAAGATGCTGCTCAAACCCAAAGCAGGAGAATTAATGAAAAATGTTTGCTCACAACACATATTAATTCCATTATCTGCTCCGAGCTAACATGTTATTCATCAATGCAAGTTTATTGTGAATCGGCTTTGCCAACTCAGCATTTGGCCTCACTGAGGAACCGGGGCCTTAAAGTTTCAATGACACTCTATTTTTAACTCCTAGTGGTGATAACGCATTGCAGTTGGAGCAGGATGATGTAGAGGGGTGTTGTGACGGGGCAGACAGCACGTAAAGATGGCAAAACAGTGTGTTTCATTTACATAAACAATCTGTTCTAGCAGAGCCAAATGTGTCTCAGTTTAGTTCCAACATCTGATTTATTCAGCTGGCAGCACAAACACACAGCACAGCTCTGAGACACATTAGACAGGCCTTTCCTCCTTCTGTGCTCCTCATGCAGAATGTTAAAACTGTAGAATGTGTGGAAATACAGGATAACCATCTGTAAGTCTTACATACCATGAACGCTTTATCCTGTGTACAGGGTCGCGGGGGCTTGGAGCCTATCCCTGGGGACTTAGAGCACGAGGCGGGGTACACCCTGGATGTTGTGCCAATACATCGCAGGGCACACACAAATACACACACTCATTCACATACAAGGGCAATTTGGGAATGCCAATTAGTCTAATCTACATGTCTTCGGACTGTGGAGGAAACCCACCAAGCATGGGGAGAACATGCAAACTCCATGCACACAGAGACGGGAATCGAACCCAGATCCTGGAGTGCAAGGCATGCCGGCTTGATCTAATCGAACTGCCTTATATGAAGCAGGATTTGGGAACAAATATTGTACTTTAACATGCTTCAAAGTCCCCAAAGATGGCATTTAATTTATTCATAAATGTAACCCCTCTCGTCTGTTCCAACCACTAAGCATTTGTCAGCACCAGTATACTTATCATCTGTCATCATCTGCACCTGTTTCTGACTGGTTCATGCTGGAGGTTAGATGGTTTTTATGATTGAATGATTCATAGGTCACTGTGTGGCTTAATAAACAAAAACATTCCTCTTGCTAAAATGTGAGCCAAAAGGTCCTTCAGGAAGCCTGGAGAACCATGTGTTCAAAAATAGGAGAATATCTGGCTCTTTGGAAGCAAAATATGAAAAAATGAGGGGGCTCAAAACTTTTGCGCAGTACTGTATATATTTTTTCCAAACTCGATTTTATAACTAGATGTTTTGTTGTAGCCTGGGATGCTTTCTGAATCCTACAGTAAGTACAGATTTCTTTCTTTCAATTTAGTAGATCTACACTATACAGGTTTCTATTACAAAACACATTATGGCCCAAGTTGACATTATTTAAAACATCATTTAGCTTTTAATTTCTTTTTTCTAGTATCACGCTTTGGATTAGCCTCTTAATCAATAATAAGTTTGATAATGATTGCCTGTGATTTCCAACATGATAACTAAATAAAAATATATATTTAATCACCACTTGCTTTAAAATAAGTTATACCCTGTCTCTCTTTGCTCCTTTGTCTTTACCTGACAAACAAAGACAGCTTGTCTTTTGCGTCCTTACCATTACTTGTTTGGACGGGCAGATGTCTCTCCTGCAGTCACACTTCTATCCTGTGTTGCGTTGCTCCTCCTGGCAAAACGAGGACGATTCTTGCCATTTACTTGCCTTTCACACACACACACACACACACACAATTTTGTTTTTCTATTCCTACTACAGTTCTAAAATCATCCAGGTCACTGAGCTGAAGTTCCTTCCCAAACCTTTACATAGATGCTGTGTTAAGTCAGGTAACATGTTCCTGTTCATCCTGATTATAAGAGATTTGGGGATTAGTTGTCAGAAACAGAAACAGGCTTTTCCCCTTCTTCTGCGGTTAAAGTGCAGTCGAGAGCCCTTCTACAGTATAGTTTTTCCATCTTCTTTGGCCTAAGGTTTCTAATTTCCCCATCTTTCACTGGTTTTACAGCTTTTTTTCCCCGCAGTAGCACAGAGTGTAAGAAAAGCTGAGTGCAATGACTTGGTTAAGCAAGAATCTGTGTCCGATAATTTCACCCCTGTCAATCCCGGTAAGTCGAGACAATAAATAAAGTGTATTAGCATGGGATCTCTATGGAAATATGTTTGTTATTGATATAAACAAATGAAAAGCAAAACACACACACACACACACACACACATGCATATAATCTTAAGACTTATAAATAAATCAAATTCCCTATATTTATACTTCAGCAATATAAAGAAAAAACCCACAATTGTTATTTTTCCAATGAAAAAAAACAAGAAACATGAAATGCATTGTATAAAATGTGTTTAGAGAGAAAGTATTAATCGAACTGATCCCATTGTTTTTACAGTGACATACTGATATGGACTGCTCTCATTTTCGTGATAAACGTGAACAGCCGAGTAACAGACTCATCACTTATCATGTTGGATTTTTCTTAAAGTGTAGCTCATATATTTTCAGTTGCTGTCAAAAGTTTGCATTCACTCATCATGACATAATTGAGCTCACAGTGACTCTTTTGAACCGGGACAGAAAGATTGCACAACATACATTTTTAAAAGATGAACTCCCCAAGCATTTGCATAAACACAAGTTTCACTTTATTTTATGAAAATAACACAGTATGAAAATTAAACATATGGCACATATAATATTTGGTGGAGTGACCATTAGCAAGTTTGGGTAGTTTAGGTAACAGTCAGCAATCTTTAGGTAGATGTCTGGTTGGATATTTGACCACTCGTCTTGGAGGTATTATTAGATAACAGTTAAATTTGGGATGATCCACAAATTTTCAAACTGTTGACTTGAGGTTATGCTTAAGAATTTGGAAATTCTAATCCTTTGTCATTATTCTATCCATTTTGTGCAATGCAACAGTTCAACTTGCAGTTAAACAGCCCCAAAAACATGATGCTATCACCATACTTAACAATTTGTACAGTGTTCTCTTGGTCTTCCAAACATGCTCTTGGTCAAAACTTTACTCTAGAAAGCATTTTATTTGTCCATACTGTATGGTCAGCTGCAAACTTTAGCCAAGTTTGAAGGTGTTGATTTTGGAGCAGGGACTTCTTTCTTGGACGGCAGCCTTTCGGTCCATGGTAGATGTAACCAGTAATACTGTTGTTCCAGCAGCTTCCAGGTCACTGCAGGTATGTGCCTTGGTGGCTCCCGGGTTGTTCCTAAACATCTGACCCAATTTCCTCTCTGCTAAGTGTAAAATCTTTTTCCAGACCTTGGCAAATTTGTTACACCTCCCAATAACCTGTACAATCCAATGAGTGCTGTTAAACTACTGTTTTTTTTTTAGATTGGGACAGAAACCTACCAGGGTTTGGGCGTGGCAAATTAAAAGGCATTTCACAACTTACTGCATCACTGAATTACTAATATAAATGGGTGCATGTATATTTTGACCCTGTACAGTATGTATCCCTTTGACCTTGTGTTGATATTAGAAAACCGCAAATAAATTAAATAAAAAGCAAATAAAACACTCTGATTTCAATTCTATTGGTTTTCTTAACAAAACTAGACAAATACAATTCTCAGAGTTAAAAGTTAAAGGAGGTTTTAAACCTGTGGGATGTCGAGTTTCATGTATGTATTTCAAAAATGGATTAGTCCCAAAGCGTTTTTTTAGTGTGTCCAAACTATAAACCCCATTATAGTCGATGGTCTATCAATGTTTTTTCACTGATTCCGGCCCAAGAGGAAAATGATTTTTGAGCGACTTAGAACCCAGGGGACAAAGTGATTCGGCATGGGTACCAAATAGATCAGCATAACTCAGGAAATGATGCATATTTTCCGGGTAGAGGGCGGGGTGGGGTTTGATCATTTCATTCCATTGCACTCCGGAGACCCAACTTATATGTAAACAAAAATGATGAAAATTATTTTCGTTTATATATAAGTTTTGTCAGTGTGCGTACAAAATAAAAATAAAAAGTAAACTTATACTGGAACACTGGGATTTATCAGCTCATTGCATTAAAAACTAATATTTTAATCACAGAGTTAAACTCTACACGTTCAGATTTAGTTTTCTTGCTTTGTGTTGTGTTTGTTTGAGAATTGTGAACTTGTCTTCCTACCTGCTCTGAAAAATTCAAACTGATTTTCAATTCACCTTTGAACTCGTGTGCAATCACAAGCTCAATCAGAAACGTGCAGTTCGATGTTCGATGTGAGAATCAGACACCATGACTCGTACCCTGAAAATGTAAGGCGTCGTCCTCTTGTCTGTGGATTTGAGGGCGATGAATGCGATGCTGTCGTACAGGGAAGTGTGACTGAGTACACGCGGCCCGAATATAGCGTTATCTGGGATATCGCAGGTGGTGTACACACTCGTGATAATGTCAGTTAAACACTGCTGCACGGCCTTAGCGTCTCCGTCCCACGCCAGCTTCTGCGAACTGGACTCCTCCATCACGACCTTCTAACCAACGTACAGAAAATGAAGCGAAAAAATATATATAATTAAGTTCACTTAGTTCACAATGAAAAAATATATCTTTGCTTTTGTACTATTTTAAAGATTTACAAGCGCATAAATTTGCTAAAATTTATATAGTGTTACCATAAAGTGCGCGGAATGAAGGTGTGAGGTCTCATTTAATAAGTAGATTTCAAATGCATACTCATAAGCGCCATTTGTGGAATTTTGAGATGAACTAATGATTTTTTCAAGGTAGATTTTTTTTTTATGATATAAGCGTTTTCCATTTAAATTTCAAAAGTAGCATCTTCCTGTGGGCTGATTGTGATGAAACAAAGCCTATGTGTTACTGCAAGTTCTGCCAAATACACATGTGAAAATCTCATTCAAATTCATTCAGTAGTTTTTATGTGATGTGTGCACAAACAAACAGACAAACAGACAGACAAAAACTCCAAAAAACATCTTGATGTGCTCTATTGCTCTTCTTTCGACCCCAAAAATAATTTTCCCGCAAATATCTTCAATGTACATACATTATTAATACATTTTCACCTTTTTGTCTTTCAGCAATTGGCAAATTTCAGTCGGTTTCCTGTTTGGTGATAAGTTTGCTGTTTAATGTCTATACTACAAAGCATATTCATATTATTTTATTTTGTAACATTTCACCTAAATTCACCTATCGGAGTGTAATTCTACTCTGGTTATTAAAGGGTAATAAAACAAAAAGATTAAAAAACTAGCTCATGCAAATATTTTCAAAATTGGTGGTTTATCTTATTATGAGATTGTTAGAAAATTGGCTGTAGTGGCGTATTATTGCCTTTGATAATCTCATACTTGGATACAGTACATTAGATAAGTATTTGACTAGAAATTTGTTTTTAATTGTTATCATATTTTTTTAGTTCTTCTGTAATGTATTAGCACTTATTTTCCAGCCTGAGGAGGTACAGCTTGATCAGCAAAAGTGATGATGGATGATAGGAAATGTGTATAGGGAGTTTGTTCTTGCTCCGCCAGGGTCACCCAGACTTAGGAGACAACAAGAGTAGGGAGCCGAGCTGAACAGGAAGAGAACAAAACGCCCCTGCCCTTTTCTCCCGTGGCTGACCTGAGCCAGGAAATGACAGCAAGAGAGAGGGAGAGAGGAAGTGACTGACCTGGAATAGTTTAGTAGTTTAAGAGTGAAACACACAAGTTCAGAGAATTGTTTTTTGCAAGTGGTTACATCCTGAAATAATCTGGTGCTCCTACTATATGGATACAAACCTTATGCTATAAGGTTACAGGTTTATGTCTTTTTATTGTCATTACTGTACTGTCAGTTATATCAACTATACCGTACGTGGTATTCGCTTTCACAGAGATCTCATTGAGAATACATAGAAGTGGACAAGGGGTATAATATGTCCTTTAATGTGGTCTAAATGAGTGTCATTCCTCCCTTGTGCCAGAAGATGGAGTCAACACAGAGATTGAAAACGAGTTCCTCCATTGACCTAATTTCAAAAGAATCTCATTGCATTGTGTAACAGGTCCTGCTGAACATTTTTATTTGTAAGATTTGGTGTCCTCATCCAAAGAGTCTAACAGAATTACTGTCTCCATCAAAACAGATCCTTAATCTCGTACAAAAAAAAAGAAAAAATTCATGGTCTAAAAATACTGCCAAGCAAAAACAATATAAATAGTACATCAACAAAATGTACAAGTCTACCACAGTTAAAAGCTGTGTCCTTGTAAGTGCTTGGTGGGTCTTAAGTTTAAAGACAGACAGTGACTCAACTGTCCAGATAGCCAGGGGAAAATCATTCCACCATCTGGGTTCCAGGAGAGAGTCTTGATGCTCTTCCTTGTAGCAGGAGGGGTTGTGGTTCCAGTCAAGTCATGCTAGAGGCTTAAATGGGACATGATGGAGAGTGGCATTTGATAAGTTCTTACGTGTATATTTTTTAGACAGTCATCAGCGTTTTAAATGTGAACTGGACTGCTCCAGAAACTGGTGCTATGATAACTTGAGGAGGCTGAAAACAAGTCTTGCTTTTTATGTATTCCTGGTTGAGTTTGGTGGTGCTCTAGTTGCGACATTCCAATCTCAGGATGACTAACAATCACCTAAATGATTTATGAAGAGAAATGAACAGAACTTCCTGATCACAAGGAGATCCCTATGTGACCAAACCAGGTTAGCAACATGTGGAGAACTAATAATCTTAAAAAATCTAAACCGTTAAAATATATATATTTTTCCAGCTTTTGTAGTAAAATCTATTTTTAAACTGGCTGCTGAATCTATTACAAAATTGAAAAAAAAAAAAAAAGAACGGAATGGATAACCAGAATGGATTTCTGATTTAGATTTACACTGTGATCAGGTCAACATTATTGTCTTCTTGATAGTTGGATGTCACAAAAGTACATTAAAGGTCCCGTATGTTACTATGTCTTTATCAAGTTAACTTAGTTCTGAGATCTTCCCCAAAATGTGTCTGTAAATGATCTGGCACATGAAATACACGTCAGACAATACATTTTCATGACTCGAACTCTTTTTTCACTCCTCTTCCAAACATGTCATTTTTGTGTCTATGTTAATGAGCTCCTGAGCCACGCCCAATTGCTGAACAGTAGAGCTGAGCAACAAGCTAGGACAAGGGCTCTTCTAATATGATGTCCCAATGGGGAAAAATCTATTTGGTTTGTTTAAGCCATGACCCATATTAAAAAATAAATCAGGGATTTGTGTTTTTTTATGTTTGTTGTTTGTACACAACACTAGAACCCTAAAAATATCTAAAAATGACCAAAACGTTTTTGTATCTTACGCTTCCTTTATTCATACTGAAATCACCATTATACTGCGTTTTATTACCATACGGAGTCCATCAGAGACTAGCAGATGGCTCTACGACACCACTGAATCTCATTCAAAAGCAATCAAACGTGTCTAAATCAACCACAGATCTGTGAAAGACAATAAAAAGAAAAAAAACACAAAATTGCTTTATAACCCATTATTATTGGAAAATAAATGAATATGTGTGATGCTTTTTTTTTGGAAATATATAATAAGGTTGTCAGTGAAAACCAATGGCTGGTCATGATGGTTTTTGACTCGGCTTGCTCTCTGCCCTCCCAAAGACTGGTGTTTGATCCCAAGCTGAGCTGGGGGATGAACAAGAAGGGCCGATGAGCTCTAAGTTTAGACAAAGTGCCAGTTCTAAACAAAACCATGTGGTCCACTATTATTAGACTCTTGGCAGTGTTTCCATGAGCCATTTTAACACATCTTCTGCTCCAGCTTGAAGTGGTTGGGGCAGATTATTTTAAACTCTTTTTTTTTTTCCGTTCTTCTCCACCTTGTTGAACTGAATGTTCCTGAAAGCCTACAATTGGCCATTATCTTGGGATTATTTATGTGTAGAAACAGTTACATTAGATTCTACCGTGTGCGGTTTTGGCAGCTGGGAGTGCGCTTGAGGAACACTAACGTTTGTAAATCTTTGGTGTTATTCTGACTCTTGGCCAGATGTGGAAGGAACAAGCTGCAGACAGTGGAATGTGTATGTCTGCTTTATATGGGAAAAAGTGAAGTAGTTTAAACAAAATCCATAGTCTACGTGATAACAGATAAGGTTAATGGACACAGGAACGGTGTGTCGCACACATACACATACTGTACGTCCATATACTTTATCACGCTTGTTGTCTAGAGAGTGCTATACAGCGGCAAAAGTTCACGACGCCTTGTTTCTATGTGAGTATAGTCCTAGGAGATGAACTCATGTAGATAACTCATAACAGGTTTGTCTGTGGTTCCCTGTTCCCTAGTGTTGACTTGAGCTGCCTTTTTTGGTGTTTACACAAACCACGTGCTGCTAAATGGGTTTAGGACAGAGATAACAAGAGAAGACCTGATCTGTGGATGGCAGGAAGAAATCAGGAAGCCCAGGAGGAACAAAAACACACTTGCAGAATCAACGTCTTGTGCAAAACAGAACACAAGGGAGCAAGCGAATATGTATGGGGGGGGGGGGAGAAAAAGAGAGAGAGAGAGAGAGAGAGAGAGGAGTGGACTTCTGAAGGGGTGGTAGATGCATGCAGCCAATAACAGGCTAGAGAAACTGAGACTTCAGTGACTCCAGACTTCAGAAAAGTCAGTCTTCACATAGCAAGAAAGGTACTCAAAAGCCTCAGAGCATGAGGAGAAAGGAATGGGAAACTGTAAAGGAAAAAAGAATGTAAAGAAATGAATTTCAAACCCGTGCCGCGATGTTTTGTGAGTTGACCTTACGGTGAGGGACGACAGAGATTTGAGACGAGGCCTGAGTGAACTGCGCCGTACATCTCTGCAAGACGCAGCAGCCAGAGAGGAGTGCTGGAATAAAGAAGGCACGTGTCATCCCAGACAAAAGCACCCTCAGCTCCTCCACAATCAATTATTTATGTGCAGGAGAGTTGCAGTGGGCCAGGCAAATAGGAGTTGGCCTGCAGCTCAAAGCTGTGCCGTATTGTCCTGGAGGAAGGAAAGGGGGACACTGGAATATAGGAGGAAGATAGAAACAAACACCGGAGTGTTCTGCGACAATGAAACCTCTTCAGAAGAACCAGGGGCGCACTGATCATATCTTGGGTGCCATGGCGGACATGCTGAGTTCCCTGGCCATGCCTAGCCAACACTGGGTGAGTGAATGAGGCCTTTATAGCATTTCTTGTTTTATTTGAATTTTTGTCCTCCATCATAAGGAACACATGACAATCCCTGAGAAATGTTAGACATCAGGTGCTTGTTAATAATGCGCATTTGTTCAATGATTAGGTTTAACTTTTTAAATATACTTACAGGATACATCCAAATGATGATGTATTTCTGGTTGTAAATAGCCCTTTTATTCATCACGCAATTAACACAACAATTATCAACATCATAATAGATAGAACAAGCGACTTGCTGTCACTTTTGAAATTAGTTTCACTTGCTGATTTTTCTCTTCACTTTTTTTTATTTTTTATCTCTCAATGATATCCATGCCTTACCGCTAGCCTACTTGGCATGACCTCTTCGCACAGTAACCATTCGTACGACAAACACATTCCCGAGACGAGATGGAGGTTTTGCACGCACGGTTATGTGTGGAGGTGCCTAAGAAGATAAGGAGACAGATTCCCGGAAACGAAATGTGCAGGATGTAGAAAAAGAGCAAAGGAGAGATGGAATCATCAAACATCCATCAGGACTGTCTTTTTTTTATGCATTAAGTCTATTAATTCTAGGAGAAACATATATTCATGATTACACTCTTACTTTAAGAAAAAGGAATGAAGAATGAAAAATAGGATAGTAAATAAAACATATCGCCATACGGCTCTGAAATTCAGGCGGCGTAGTGGGCATACTGATGAGAGATTGGGCTCTGGTGCCATGGTGAGGCCTGTTGCTCCTCGGCAATCATTAGGTATTTTGGATGTCCTTCCAGCCTAGGAAACAGAGTAGCCATTGCTCCATAACCAAACAGGCGATACAGGTCCAACTCCTCACAACAACTTGTACAATCAGACTGGCAGAGAGCTTCTACACAAGTGCCACATACAGGCAGCTGAATTGATAATTTGTGTGTGTTTTATAAAATAAGATGAAATAGAGATTAAGTTTAGAGGGTACAGTATATTATGCTGTATAATACAGTCAGCCTGACTTGAGTTGTTACTGATATTAATGATTAATAAGTTGCATGAATCATGAATCTACAGCCTAGACTAGAAAGAATTTAGCCCCAGCCTTTCTTCTTCATATAAATCTAAAAAGATTTCCACTTTTTGTTGGTGTAGTAAACAAGATTCAATAAAAGTTCAAAATAATCCACCTTAAAAGCTGATATAGAGGCTCTTACAGTGAGATCTTTTAATCGTTAAATGACACAAGGGATTCGCCCTGATTGCACATTTATACCAGCTGCCCCTGTTATATCTGTATCTAATAATCTGGAAAGTGAAATGATTTTCACATATCTCAGTAAGGAATCTGGGGTCAAAGAGCAGGGTCAGCCAGGCTATAGCACCCCTGGAGCAGATAGGGTTAAGGGCCTTAATAGTGGCAACTTGGCAGTGCTGGAGCTTGAACTCCCAAGATTCCGATCACTAATGCAGAGCCTTAAACGTTTAAGCCACCATTGTACTACATACTATATATACACATTATAAACTGTGTAAAGGACTTGAATCACCCCTCATTTCTCCATATGAAATTGAATGGAGTAGATTAAACAGGCTGCAAAGTGACAAAAGCCAAAAGCGACAACCTCATTTCCCCTCTCGTCTGTTCCAACCACTCAGCATTCGGCATCACCAGAATACTAATCACCAGCCTGAGCATCTGTCTGAACCCGTTTCTTACTGGTTCATGCCATAAGTTGAATGTTTTTTATGCTTTGCCAAAAAACGTGCCAAAAATGAGAGCCAAAAAACCAAAAAAAAGCCTGGAGAACTATTCCTCAAGACTACAATAAAAAAAATGCAAGAAAGTCCATCTCTTTAGAAGGAAATATGAAGAAATGAGAGGTGGCTCAAGAGGTTTGCACAGTCCTGTACCTGTAATGTTTTAAAATATCCAGGACATAATGAAGTAATGCCTTTTAGTAATTATGCTGCATTCATTTGAACTTAGAAATGGGAAGTCTAAAACTGGAATGATGTCATTTCCAAACTTGGTGTGCTTAAGCTGTAAAGTAGAAAACTCATGAACGCCTGCATTAAAGCATATAATTTTTAATTATTTTTTTAGAAACAAATTGGCTTAATTTTAATTAATAATAAACCAATGTGTCTATGCTGATTGATCTAAATATTACTGTAAGCTCATTTAAAGTAATGTTTTATTTGCTTTCCACAGAGTGAGTGGGCAGGTTAACAGAGCATCATATGGGGTTGAGGACACCTGTAGGGTTTTGATGTGAACTTTCCCATGAATCTGTGCCTGTAAAACAACACCCTCATTGTGCTTCCTGATTCCTTATATGGTAACACTGTATTCAGAATAATATACATACAAACAATTTATGTCTGCTGGATGTAATTTTGAAGTACAGGATGTACGTGACAAAGAGCACAAGGCCAAAAGCTTAAATATCCTCTCTTTGCTGACAATAAACAGAGATCTTCAGATACGTATTGAGGTGTGGCGGACATAAGCACGGACTTAACAATTTGGTCACTGTTCTTAAACCAAACACCCTTCTGCCTAGGAATTACAAATCGAGGGGGCTTTTAAATGTCTGAAGTCTGAAATTAAATGCAGCATTGGTGAGCACTGTTTCAGTCACAAAGACATTTCACTTTTCATCTAAGGAGCTGCTGAATGGTGGGAAAATAAGTGCCCTTTAATCACAGTGTCTGTTTCACCTGTAAAGTCATGAGATTGATGTGACATAAGGGTTAAAGGTGTAAAACCGCAGTGTTAAACATGTCAGGACAGCACTGTTATTGGGTAATGCAGTCACATATCTCCCTCCTCTTTTGAAGAATGGTTGTACCAGATTGACATAAATGGCCTCTTTCATATACTCAGAATCATTGCACTTCATCCTTATCCAGGAATTTGCCTTCCTGTGTTGGGACAGGCACTAATGAAGTGGTTGTTTAATTTCAGCAATGTACTGATGCGTGTATTCCTCATTGCACTGGACTGTTTCTGTCTGAATGTGTTGCTGGGTTTGACATACTCTGGAGCATAGTGTTTACTGAAAATCATCCTTGGTTTTTGACAATCTGCCACATACTGGGTATCATTATTGTTCCAATTGCTCTGTTCTTCCTCTTCGGTTATTGGTCTGCCATTCCCAATGGATCCTGGAACTGCTTTGACAACAATCAATTTTGGGTAACCACAAGCTTTTAAGGCTTTTCTCAGATGTTTGCACTACTTGTCCTTGGACTCCGAGAAGATGCCTGGCACATTTTCACTCTGGTGGTCTGGTGTCCTAATCACTCAGGTTGTAATATGTTCAGTGACTACTTCAATTGTCTGGACTTTGCTTTTAATCCAGATTGTGAAACAGTGATTGCCTCTGACATCATATGACTATTTACATACATGTAAACTTTGAAAGCAATTAAAACTAAAAGGAAAACATTAGAACAGGATGGTGATCCTGGCAACGGAAGAAAAACACAATTATGTGTTCCTTATTTCAACAGTTATCATGCTGCAAAGTGGCTTTTAAGGTTCTAGTAAAGAAGCTAAATAAGACTGAGAGACTTATGCATTTCCTCATGCATAAATCCTAAGAACTAATGCAATGTTTGCTTATACTGAGTTTTGGCAACTTTAACAATCTTATGTGAGCTAGCCACCTAGCAGTGTAGTGAACCTGGCAGCTATTGTAGTACTACTAATACAGAGAGACATTTAACCATTCTTGATAGTGGACAGGACCTGTTATAGGAAAAACGACTAATTATACACTACATGAACAAAAGTATTTGGTCAAGCCTGCAATTCAAATACATATACTGTACG
This sequence comes from Clarias laeviceps, assembly GCA_030014305.1. NCBI lineage: Eukaryota > Metazoa > Chordata > Actinopteri > Siluriformes > Clariidae > Clarias > Clarias laeviceps. The sequence goes on from JAQMYJ010000001.1 coordinate 33,657,110, forward strand.
TCAATATAGAGCTGGTCTCCTTTTTGTAGCTATAACAGTTTCCACTCTTCTCCGAAGGAGTTGTAGTGTTTCTGTGAGAATTTGTGCCCATTCATTTTGTAGAGCATTTATGAGGTCAGGCACTAATGTTGGATTAGAAGGCCTGGCTCACAATCTCCATTGCAGTTCATCCCAAAGGTGCTCGATGGGGCTGAGGTCAGGGCTCTGTGCAGGCCAGTCAAGATCTTCCACACCAAACTGATCATGTCTATATAGTCCTTGCTTTGTCCACTGGGACACAGTAATTTTGGAAAAGGGACTTCCCCAAACTGTTGCCACAAAGCTTTTTCAATTTTTCAAAAAGTCATGGTATGCTGTAGTGATGGGAAGCTTGAATCATTTTAGTGACTCAGTTCTTTGAATCTCGTTCATCAAAATGAACAAATCTTTTTTGAGTCATTTAGTTCATTTCGTTCTTTTGATAAGAAATAAAATAAAATGTTGCATTTTCAATAAAAAGACCCCCAATACGTCTACATACACAAATTTTGGTTACTTATTTCCAGTAATGAAAATATTACAGTGCAGCTAAGGACATATTATAATAAACAGAATGAGCAGCTCACTTCTTATATCTTCCAGTCTGAGTCGTTCGGTCTTTTGAATATATTGCACTGCATAGCGTCTACGGGAGTCACGTGACAAAAGAACGAACGACTCGGGACTTGAAGATTCGTTGAGAACTGTTCAATTCTGTTTCCTGTGTACTGCACTGTATAGCGTCTATGGGAGTCACGTGACAAAAGAACGAACGACTCGGAGTAGACGAGTCACTGAAAACGAATCGCTCAATTCTGTTTCCTGTACATAACCTACGGGAGTTTTACGATGATTTGAAATTTGTTTAAATTTGACGTTTAGAAATTATGTGGGATGGAATATATAGACAGTAAGGTGACTTTTAAACTGGTTGTAAAGGTAATGATAAAAAAAGGTCTAGTGTGTAGTGTGTGTGCTTGTAGGTCGATGTCGGACTCACCCCCCCCCCTCTCTCTCTCTCTCTCTCTCTCTCTCTCATACACACCCCTTCATTCCAACACACATGTGGGTGTGGGGTCTGACATCTGAGCGCAGGCAGTGGCATTACTGCTCACACAACACCTGGCTCACATGTTTGTGTGTGTGTGTGTGTGTGTGTGTTTCAAAGGAGGTGATGAAGCCTGTACAGACACAAGGATATTTTTAGAGATAATGATCAAAGAAGTGTAAGAACACAGAGAAGATCAGAAATTCTGTGAAATACATCCATTTGTTTGGGGTGAATTATGGATGCGCTTGTGCGTGTGGTGTTGAGTGTTGCGATCCTGACAAGCACACAGAGTCTCAAAGGTAAGAGTCTCCACACTGCCTTATTATTAATTTTTTTATTGTTATTGTTGTTGTTGTTATAAAGAAATAATTAATTTCTCTCTTTTTTTTTAAGTAGACACATGATCTATCTTTAAAACTAAAGACTGTGTTACTGTTGTATGAAAAGGAATAAAAATCTTTATTATGATAAAAAAAATGTATCAGATTTTGCGAGATCGGTGATAAAAAAAAACCTACATCTATTCACCTTTTTATCTGTCTGTCTGTCTGTCTGGCTGTTTTTACACCTCGCTAATGAAGGCTCAGAATTTCACTTCCAGAACTGTTAATGAGCTCCTCGAAGTGAGAACTTCAACCTGCCACACTGATTTGAAATCCAGACCACACGTTTGGTTTCTTTCACTAATCATGAACGCAGCCTCGCGCTGAATATTTATCAGTCTTGTCTACAATCTTTTTTTATTCATTTATTTGTTTATTTAATTATGCTTTCCAGGGATTTTTTTAGCATCACATCCAGAATTATTGGCACACCTGGATGAAGAGTCATGTCTCTCCTGTGAAACAGGAAGTCGTGGATGACACAGAGACCTTCTTTTTAACGTACTGTATACTTTTTACACATCTCTACCAGGGGTGCCGACAATTCTAGACTGTATATTTTCCCTCTTTTATAACGGCAGCCGGTTTGTTGGACCGTCTGCACTTCTGTAGCAGTTAAAGGTCATGACTGCTTTGTACTCACACATCCAAAACCCCCTACTTGAACCTGGACTACTAGCTCATCTCCTCCTCCCTGTGTTTTTTCCCAATGTTCTCCCTCAAGCGTTGTCTGCACCTGTTCCGGCCTTGACCACCGCGTCGCTAAATGAAGTCATTGACCCCTTTGTGACCTCAAAGGTCACTGACCTCAAAGAATCTATAAGGATGGACCTGTCTCGTTCCCTATTTGAACCACAACATATCAGGAGCGCTGACACAGACAGAGACAGGCCACAAGGTGAGATAAAAATAATTATGTTTCAAGCCACGAGCAAAAGTTTGTGTCCCCACAGATGACAGCTGGCATTAAAACACTCCAATTCGCTCCGACCTTAGTGTGAAAGCTTAAGCAGCTGCTCCACTCTGGAGTGTAATTTAATTGAACCTCATGTGGATTTAGATCCCTTAGGAACAACACGGGATGTGATACTAATCACATCATCCTAAAACACCATAAAGAATCAGATAGAAAAAATAGAGATCATGTGACACAGTCCTGGGACGAGCAGCAGTACAGTGTTTATGATAACGCAATACTTCTTAGGTACCGATTTGCACTCCAGAGGTGATATGACGTACTAAAGCAAGCATGAAACCTGGCCAGGAACCTTTTAAAGACTTTCAGAAATGCAGAACCTCTAGGTAAATGAATTATCATGATTTTGATTGACTGTTGGGAAATCTTGGACAACCCTTTGAAGCTTTTGCAGCAGAGCGCCTCCTAAGGGTTGACCCTTTGACCCAGACTATGGCTTTAACTTCTACATTACTAATATCGTAATGAAATATGCAATATATTTCATCATCAGTTTCTTTATAAGCAACACAAACACTATGTGCAGCATTAGACCTCAAAACTCTTTCCATCAACACCAAAGAAACCTCTGTCGGGTTTCATATTGAAGAAATAATTCTTATTTTCATTACAATTTTCATTAAAATAAGACGTGAGCCAGGATATAAGAGCAAATAAGTGTTATACGAGGGCTGGGATCTCAGCAACTTCTCAGGTTTGTAAATGCTGCAGGCTGGAAACAGGGTTATATTTAGAACTGATATAAATGTGCCTCACTCTTGGTTCAGAGTCAAAGTGATGTAAGAGGTTCTCGACTTACAACACATGATGATGCTCTGAAATCATCTTGCTCTGCATAATCACACTTCCAACCGTTTTCGCTCTCTCTAGGTGCATCCAGCACCTCCCTTCCTACTCCCATTTTGACCAGGAACCAAGCGCACACAGAAGACGCCAAGACAGACGCTACCATTGTAACAGACGTCCTTCACCAGTCAAAAAGCACCGATAGTCCTGAGACATTAAAAAGTGCATCACGAGGTATTCGGTCTTTTATAGAAATCAAGTCACTGGAAAAAGTTAACCATTCCTCTTGGTATATTTCGTAATCTTTCCCATGTTGATAAATGGCTGGGAATTTGGCTTCTTCTCCAAAATAAACACTCCTCACTAATATTTTTAGGACGTTGCATTAATCGACTGGAGAACGTTCTGTATCTTTAATGTGTCTCCCATAATACAGCATAATTTTCCTCTTTAGATATCATACCATCCCTCGTTTCCCTAAGGAGCACCACCATTACACAAGGATCATCCATCCCTTCATCTACCAATCACAGTGAAGAACATCAAAACTCTTCTCAAGCCCCAACCCCTGAGACCTTCCCATCAGTATCTTTAATTCCACCTTCCATTGCAGCTTCTACTCTGAAAGACTCAATCAATAGATCTGCTTCTTTGGAAAACGAGAACCAGGACGAACCATCTGAACTAGATGTCGGAGATGAAGGTAGGTGGAGTCATAATCTGGGTGTTGTAGTTGAGTATTCCCTTTTTGCATGCGTAAGACTCCATGCTGTTTGTATTTCCACCAGACTTAGACAAAGCACCTTCTCCTTTTCCATTGGATCCTTTGCTTGCTGGCTTGATCAGCGTGTTCATCATTAGCACCGCTCTGCTCTCCATTTTGCTTTTCCTCAAATTTCGCCAGCAAAGCAGCCATCCTGAATTCCACAGACTGCAAGATCTTCCCATGGTGAGCCTCCATTACAATGTTTTCACTAAGTTCTTAAACAGAGGTCATTTGCAGTGTCCATCAAAAATATGTAGTACTAAGAGGGCATGCTAGTACATTGGCGAGGTGTTACTTTAGGGAGTTAATTCTTTCATCTTGGTATCAGTGCAAAGAAGAGATGTGATGCATCTTTGCATTTTGAGGGATGGGGGTTCAAATGAAGTCAAGATTTTGTCTGGATGATTGGATTGGTATCTTGTGGTTGGAATGGGCCACCAGGTCTGTTTTTGGCTTTGTGGACAAACCCACTACACTTCTGTTGTCCAATCTTCTCCAGAAAGACCCTGTCTGTCTGTGTGTGTGTGTGTGTGTGTGTGTGCAGGTTTTTATTCCAGCCAAAGAGAAGCCATGCTTGATAGTCCATTGAATGCCAAGAACAACAAATTAAACAGGTGTGGCTTCTGCTTGGTTGGAATGAAAGACGGCACCCACACAGGTCCTTTCTGGTGGTCCATTCCAATGGGATAATGTTGGAGAACTTGGCAAGATTTAAAACAAGGCATGTGGTGGCATTCTGCATCACTTAATAGAGATTTACTTAGACATATCCTCCAGGAATCATTTGTAATAGTCCTGTCTTGAGACTGAACAAGCATTAAATGGCCCCTACGGTGAACTAATTATCCAGGTTCACCTAGTTTCTCTTAAACGAGAATAAGACCTGGTCATGTTAGCAACAAAAGCAGATATTAAGCAGTTTAAGGCCACAGATATGTTTCATGTGTGGTTAAATGGTCTGACCAGGAAGTTCTCCAGAAAGACTACACAATGTACAATGTAGTTCTTCATCAGTTCTGCGCAATCAGATTTATTACCTATAACCTTCTCCGGTTTTTACAGTGTTTGACATTATTTCCTGCAGGACGATCTCTTGGAGGATACGCCGTTGTCAAGATATTCATATTAAAAAGGTTCCAGGAACTGACTAGACTGTTGGAATTTCCTCTGGTGAGATATCATGGGAACCAAAACTGCCCAGAGATGTCTGGGATGGAATTTGTTGGTATTCTGAACGGTGATAAGTCATATTTGGAAAGGTATGACATAGTTTCGCTATGGCTAGGAGGTACCTTGTAAGTAATTATCTCAAATGGTTCTCAATGCTTATAGTAAAAGTGGATCTGAAGGTTGTAACAGCACGATACACACCACCATGTCGGCTTCAGTGCCGTCCCGAGAACAAACCACCATCCAAATACTGTCTGCTCAGTGGTGCTGCTTTTCTATTGATGGCTTCAGCACTGAAGGGTCTGTGAGAGTCAATAGCCCGAGACTTTACTACTACAGTGCATCTACTGTATGAAGCGATGTTCTTACAGGAAATCTGAAGTCATTATTATCATTTTTCTTTGTTTGTTTTGTTCACTTTAAACCCTGAACAACAGCTTAATGTACAGCAGTCAGTCAGTAATTATCCCCTCCCAATAGCAAACAGTTGTACATGCAAACATGGGTTGGTGTAAATAATATTAAATTAATATCAGATGTAGCAATGAATTATATCTTTAGATTGTATTTCAATATAAATAGTGAGACTTTCTGTAAAGTATCGACGTTTTTCTGAACTCTTCTTATACCTGTTAAACTTTGTGCCAAATTTATGGATTATTCTACTCTTCCGTGTGTGCGGGTGATCATTCTAAAGGGTCTCACAGCTGTGGGCAAAAGTTTGCACCCCCATAGTGTTTTTGAATGAATATACTGTATATATCAGATAACTTGCTCCTACCGCACAGGATGCCGTGCCGTGTGAATCGTTCGAAGGGTAAAATTTAACTGCAAACATATATACAATGTATATCTTTTACAAGAAAATCGATTTTTGAGGTCAGTATAGTGATATATGAATCTACACACACACGCACACACACAAAAAACGTCACTGGATACATTTTTTCCCGCAATCTCTTCTGTATATATACACACACACTACATTTTTACGAAAAGAAGGCCATTTCAAGACTTAAAATCTTACATTGTGTTCTGTAGCAAAAAAATAAAATAATGCAGAAACAAAGGCCATAATAATAGAAATTGTGCCTTATGTTGTTGTGTTGGTTCCTATTAATGTATATAAATATACAATGATGTATTTTTTTGTTACCTGTAAATAAATGTAAATTAAGAAATGTCTCAAAACCTAACACTACATATAATGTTGGTATAAGTGTTATTTTTGTGCTTTTTTTTTTTTTTTTTTAGGTAAATGACGCATAACAAAAACTTCATATTGATGTCAAGTAAAATAGAAAATGTTGATATAATAAATGTTGATTTAAATATTCAGAAATATTTTACTGTACGAGAAATTTACGCAGGATGTTAAGGATGTCCTACGAATACGCAGCACCTTCTTTTAAAGTGAGTTAATGCAGCCACTCATCAAAACTCACTTCATTCATGTGATTTCTGGTGATTTTTAATCATATTATGTATTTCTTTTGGATATTTCTTTTGCACAGCCCTGATTAAATATTTCATTCACATGCACAAAAAAAATGCAAGTTGTTAAATTGAAGTTTTAAAAATAATTTAATATGTAATAAACATCAACATAATAAACATTGTGTTGAGCTTAATGTAAATAAAATTTTTGTAATTGATTTTAAAGATCAATCAGTAATAATCATATATTATTAACACCTGAACGTCTATGCATTTCAATATAAATATACACACAACATGGAATGAGGCATCAATACATCATAATAAAACTAACAATAAAAAAATACAGTAATGACGGCATCACGGGATTGAATTTAACTGTGACATAACCTCATGAAATTTTTGTTTGCTTAAAAAGGTGAGAAACACGATATACAAATCTCATAATAAACCATGACAATGAAAACATTTCATATCTTTAACAAACTGCATTTTATAAAAAAAAATTAAAATAGATGATGAGATTCACTTATTAAGCAGAACTCGATTTCATTAAACAAATAAATAAAACAATAAAAACCTTCCCTTTAAATTAAATGTGATAATTCAACTTGAACGTAGTGTTTACAGTGTTAAAAAAAAAAAAAAAAAAAAAAATCTTCATGACCATTTATAATGACCTATTTTTAAACTCACAGAACAGTAAAAAAAAAAAAAAACAATAATAAAATCACGCAATCAGAGCTGCTGTGACAGGGAGATGATGATGATGATGTCACCGTAGGGCTCGTCCTGCTGCACCGTCACCTCTTTCATGTCGATGCGTTCTGATAACACACAAGTTTAACCATCAGTCAAAAAACACAGAGAGAGAGAGAGAGACAGAGAGAGAGAGAGAGAGAAAAGAGAGGGTACACGCCATGTAAGCATGTATTTCTGCAGGATCGGACTGTATATTACCCAGCAGGCTCCAGAAAGCCTGAGCAATTGTTCTGCGCCGGACACCAGGGGGCAGTAGGGAGTGAAATGTCACTTTGTCCTCGCCAATAGCCGCCATTCGCCTGTGAAAATACAACACTTGGGTTTACAAAACAGTTTACAGATTTACTGACCTTTTTTTTGTAGCAAATCAAAAGACAAATAGTCGTTTGTGAAATAAGATTCATAAAGCTGACACATCACGCAGTTACTCACATACTGAATACTTAATAGAATGAATTACCATGAATTAACAAGTGCTTAGAAATGACATTACAGACCTAGATCATGGAAGTTAACGCTGTTCAAATAAAAAAATCCATCAGTCATTTCTTTATTATGTTATCTTGTTATTTCTGTATTGTATATGGCACGAGTACGACATTTAAACACTACCTGAGAGGATCTGTCTCCATCGCGATGTCCTCGAGTTCAGGAACTCTCTCCTCTGGAATGTCCTCCAAACCGCACACGGACACGGCAACAGGAGACCTGCGGAGATAAAAAGCAATAAATCTAAACAAACCTGGACAAACTACTGAAACATCTGCACATGCATCTGGGAGATCAGATAACGTGCCACGGTGCACTACATGTGCACTACATGTGCACTACATGTGCACTACACACTCCTCACCGACGAATCTCAGGTGTCTCCAAGGGCGAGACTTCTCTGTCTGTCACCTCCATCCCCAGAGAGGAAACTGGAAAAAAAGAAATATATCTGAACGCACAGCGCTGACACCATCTGTGTGGAACTCTACATGTTCACAGAGGAGGAAGAAGTGTGTGTGTGTGTGTGTGTGTGTGTGGGAGAGAGGGGCTGATATCTGACCTGGAGTATCGTATCGTGAGATCCCCGACTCCACTATCTCTGTGGGCATCTGCAAAATAAAGGACAGAAGCATGAATAACAGAGCCAGTAGTTTTTCCATTAATTTCTTAAATACTGACTGATAAAGAGTCATGAAGAATGATGAAATATTGTGTAATGACTTCCATTAAAATTATGAGTAAATCCTTTTTCTATAATGAAATACTGACATTAAACTGGCAATAACACACTACTCACTTTAATACTGGAAATAACACAAACTACTTATGCTACTGTAAACCTGAACATAAGACAGACTGTAAACCTAAAAACATCACAATATCCTGACTGTAAAATAAACATAATGCAAACTACTGACTGTAAACCTAAAC
>JAQMYJ010000001.1:33671701-33732883 GCA_030014305.1 Clarias laeviceps
ATTTTGGTCTCATCTGACCACAGCAGTTTATCCCAATCTTTCTCTGTTCATTGGCAAACCTCAGACGGGTCTGTACACGTGTCTTCTTGAGGAGGGGAAGCCTTGCTGCACTGAAGGATTTCAATCCATGCAGGCGTTCCATTCTTTGTAAGTGGGCAAACTTAGAAAATCTGTAGGGGATCAAATACTTATTTCCCCACCTGTATATAAAGTATATATACACAAAATGTGTGTGAGACTGAATGGCAGTGGAGGTGGTCAGCACAACTATTGAAAGTTGAAAGTAAACACTGCTGATATACAAACTCTAAATAACAGTAAAATTATTAACAGGAAGCTAAAACAAAAACAGTCACTAAACTCCTGAAAACGAACTATAAACTACTGACCTGGCACCTGAACGCACTCACGGTAAAAGTAAAAATATAATTTAAAACAAGTTGAATTATAAAAGAACTGAGAGAGGAATTTAAAAACAAACTACTGACTCTGAAACTGAAAATTAAATTTAAAAAAGAGTCAGAGTCAGTAGTTTGTTTTTGAATTCCGCTCTAAAACTACTGCACCTGAAAATACGATCACGACTACAGAACACTTTAAACCCCAGAATAAACTACTGACCCAACTGTACTGATAGGCAGAATATAAATGAAATCACTTTCCCTGGGTTGATGTGGTGTCTCACGCACCTCCTCCTCCAGACGAGGACTCTCTTGGCGTGGCTCCCTCCTCCTCTCCGGGCTGGGCGGGGACGGCGGAATAGGGACGGGCTCCGGGGTCCTCTCTCTCTCGGCCGGCTGGGGCATCGCGGCGGGCGGCTCCACCTCCTCGAGCAGGGAGATGATGTCTCTACTCGGCACTTCAGTGGTTTGAGCCCTGGATGCATCAGACACGTTTAACACCACATTGTGGTGACTTTTACTTCACTATCATCGCATCTTCTTTGTGTCTGTTTACTTACGGCTCCATGATGATGGTCGACCCCGTCAGGTCTCTCGTCCTCTCTACTTCTGCCACCGCTCGTTCTCGCTCTCTCTCTACAACCTCTTCCTCTCCCTCTCTCTCCCTTTCTGTCTCTCTCTCACGCTGCCTGGCCTGTTCTGCCTCACGCTCTCGCTCGTCCTCGCCTGAAAAGAAAAACTTCACCCTGACCTCTACCTGACCCCTACAAACAAACATTGTTGCAGCTAGAAGTGAGATCTGCCTGCGACAGGGGGCGCCGTACCCTCGGGGAACTGATCCGACTGCTCCAGGAGCATTTCGATCATGTCGGCCTCTTGTAGCTCCGCCCCTTCAAACTGTGAATGACATCACGACAAAAGATCAGAATTTTTCGTTTTTTTTGTAAAACGGTGCTTTCGCTACGGCAGGTGTTGCCATGGCAACACCAAATGATTGACACCTCGGGCTCAGGCATGATGACGGGTTCTCGCTCGGTGATCGTGATCGACTCCTGACTCACTGTGATGCCTGAGGCGAGAAAAGAATGAAATAATCATCCACACACTGTTGCTTCTTTGTCCATGTTTTATTAGAGCTGGAATGTAGGGCTTATTAAAAAATTATATCTTAAGAATAAAAATAAATGTGTGATAATGCTGAGTGTGTGTGTGGAAGTGTCTTAAATCCTGCTGACCTTCTGAAGGCGGAGACACCGGCCTCTCCGGGTAAACCACGCCCATTTCCTCAGCCAGCTGTCAATCAAGGAAACACGTTAAACAGATCTACAGTAGATAGACAGACAGACAGACAGTAAGACAGACGGTTACCTGCATGAGGCTACTTGGACTTGGCAGACCAAACTCCATTGATCCGAAGAACGGATCCCGCGCCCCCTCCGTCTCAGTCAGAAGAGCGAGAGCGTCGGGAAGGGTTTGAGTTTGTCTGAAACGCATTGAGGATAATTAAACTGATAATCATAAGATCTATAATACGATTAGTTTCAGTTCCCCTGTATCTCTTCATCCGCACCGTCACATGACCAGGATGTCTGGAATTATGGGATGGGAGGATGAAGTCAGAGGAAGAACATCAGGATGGAAAGAGAGAGAAAGAAAGTGACTCCACTGGGGGTCTAAATGCTAAAATTGTTTGTGTGAGAGAGAGAGAGATAAGGAAAAAAGGTTTGAAAAAGAAAGAAAGAGTAAGAAATGTAAGACAAGTGACTGACAGGAGTTAGAGCGAGCGTATGCCCCGCCCACCCCCAGAGCACAGGTGAGATTGCTCTCTTTAGCTAAAAGACTTGTGTTTCACTTCGAGTGTAAAGTGTGACCTCTGACCTGATCTCCTCGGGCAGCATGTCGATCTGCACCTGGACCCGGTGACGGTGCAGTCGGTCAATGGCCTCCTGGATCTCCTCTGAGGAAACACAGTAAAAAAAAGTGTTAGGAGTGGAAAGGAAGGAAGGAGGGAAGGAAGGAAGAGAAAAAAAGAAAGAAAGAAAGAATTAGGAAAGAAAGAAAGAAAGAAAGAAAGAAAGAATTGGGAATGAAAAGAAAGAAAGAAGAAAATGTGAGAAGGAGAAATAAAGAAAGAATTAGGAAAGAAAATAAATGAAGAAAGAAAAATTAGGAAAGAAAGAAAGAAAGAAAGAAAGAAAGGGAAAGAAAGAAAGAAAGAAAGAAAGAATTAGAAATGAAAAGAAAGAAAAAATTGGGAATAAAAAGAAAAAAAGAAGAAAATGTGAGGGAAAAAAAAGAAATAATTAGGAATTAAAAGAAAAAAGAAAGAAAAAAGAAAGGAAGAAAGAAATAATTAGAAATGAAAATAAGGAAAAGATAGAAAAAATTAGGAATTAAAAGAAAAAAGAAAGAAAAATGAAAGGAAGAAATAAATAATTATAAATGAAAAGAAAGAATTTGGATTCAAAAGAAAGAAAGAAGAAAATGTGAGAGAAAGACATAAAGAAAGAATTAGGAATGAAAAGAAAGAAAGTAAGAATTAGGAATGAAAAGAAAGAAAAAATTGGGAATAAAAAGAAAAAAATAAGAAAATGTGAGGAGAAAAAAAGAAATAATTAGGAATTAAAAGAAAAAAGAAAGAAAGAAAAAAAGAAATAATTAGGAATGAAAATAAAGAAAGGAAGAATTTGGATTGAAAAGAAAGAAAGAAGAAAATGTGAGAGGAAGAAATAAAGAAAGAATTAGGAATGAAAAGAAAGAAAGAAAGAAAGAAAGAAAGAAAGAAAGAATTAAAAATGAAAAGAAAGAAAAAAGACAGAAAAAATAAAGGAAGAAAGAAATTATTAGGAATTAAAAGAAAAAAGAAAGAAAAAAGAAAGAAAGAAAAATAATTAGGAATGAAAAGAAAAAAGAAAGAAAAAAGAAAGAAAAAAAAATAATTAGGAATGAAAAGGAAGGAAGAAAGAAAGTATGAGGAGAAAGAAAGAAAGAATTAGGAATGGAAGGAAGGAAGGAAAGAAAGAAAACAGACAGACAGACAGACAGACCGAGCAGTAGCTGGCACTGGCGGTGGAAGACGAGGATGATCCCGTACTGCAGCTGAGAGGACAAGTAGAGGGAGAAGCGAGGACGAGGAAGTCCTGCAGCCAGAGGAGGAACTCGTACCAGAACATAGTCCATGATGTCAGTGCTACACACACACACACACACACACACACCACTCACTGAACACCATCAGGCTATCAGCACCTGCTGACCAATCAGAGCGCAGGATCCCTGTGCCTTCACCTCAGCTTTATAATCTACCACACTCTCACCATGTGCTCTGGATGTTCACCTTCAGCAGATCCCTCCGGTTCATCTTCCTGGCCTTCGTGGCTGCCAGCCTGTAAAATGTGACACATACACACACAAAACAAAAAACTATTTGGGTGTAGCTTGCTAGTGCGCCCTCTGCCGGCGATTTAAAGTATATACTTAAGTACAGCTGGATACAGTAAAAAAAAGTTAAAGAATTAAAAGTTAGGGTTAATTTTAGATTAGATTTTTTTCCTTAAAAGGCAATAAATAATTATATTTTAAGTAAAACATTTACGTAATCGGGGGTAACACTCTCTATTTTGATTTTAATTAATAAAAAGACAAAACTCACCATATTGTGGCGAAGCAGCCAGTTCTGTGATGAAGTACATTCGGATAATAAAACATTCTTTTCGATAAATTTAGTTTATCAGTTTTAATAAAAATAACACTTAATCGCTCCTGATACGGCACTAAACTTTCACTGAAAGCTGAATGAGTTAAGACTTAAACCCGGACACGTCTCGTTTGGATATTTAGTGCACTACCCAAGGTGGCTAGTGTCGCTTTTTTGCAGCCTACAGAGTAAACTGATGTAGGAAGAACGCAGCTATTTGAGATGCGTTATTTTGAACACGACACTCCAATCTGTCAGAGCAGAGCGGATCAGATAGCCAATCGGAGACGCCGTTTCAGGACGGCGACAGCTGATTGGTCGCGTCTGGTTGCTATAGCGATATTGCCATGGCACTGGTTCTTTTTTCGCTCTGTGGGGACAGAGATAGTGACCGAAATACTAGCCCTATATCCCTATTCACTATAAAGTACACACTAGATTGAGGGTATCTTATAAACGTATTCTGCAGCGTTTGGACACTGTCTGCGTCAGTACATTATAACACTGCATGAATACCCTGTTCTCCGTCAATATTAATCACTCAGATATAATACAGAAATAACCAAATAAACAGAAAGTATTTTTTAGCTATTCCGAGGTGGACATGCTGGTGTGTTTTGGATCATTGTCCTGCTGCATAATCCAGGTGTGTTTGAGCTTGAGGTCAAACAATAATGGCCAGCAGGATTTTCTAGTAGAGTGCAAAATTCATGGTTCCAGCAATCATGGCAAGTCGTCCAGGTCCTGAAGCTGTAAATCAGCCCCAGATCATCACGCTACCACCATGATTGACTGTTGGTATGATGTTCATTTTATGAAGCGCTGTGTTAGCTTTACACCAGATGTAATAGGACACACAACTTCCAAAAAGTTCACCTTTTATCTCATCAGTCCACAGAATATTTTCTCAAAAATCTTGGGCATAATCAAAATAATTCTTGGCAAATGTGGGACGAGCCCTTGTTGTCCTTTTTGGTTAGAAACCAACCTTGGAACTCTCTCATGGATGCCGGTGCCTCCAGTCTTAAATGAGGCGAGAGAGGCCTGCAATTCTTCAGATGTTGTTTTTGGGTTCTCTTATGAGCTCCTGGATGAGTCGTCACCACTGTTCACCACCACATTTCTTCATTTGTGGATAATAGCTCTTATCATGGCTTTTAAAGATTTTTTAGTGTGCATCACTTTGACAGTCAGGTTCTATGTGATGAGATTCTATGTATGTATAAGATAAATTAAATCTTCATTTAAAAACTGCATTATGTATTTATTTGGGTGATCTTTGTGAATTACATTTTTTAATGATCTCAATCATTTACGTGTGACGTAAATCACAGTAAAATTCAATCATTTACGTGTGACGTTTTTTTTTTTTTACAACTCTCTACATAGCTTTAACTACTTAATGATTTAAATTCTTTATATTCTTGTATTCTGTCTTGTATCATGATATGTATAATATCATGCAATATAACATATTATACCTAAGCATTATATATTTTTTATTTACTTTCGTTATTCATACTGGATTAAAATATGAACAAATAAACAAACAAACCAATAAAAAACACAGAATTTAACATTGTGCGTTTGGTTTTTGACTCCGCCTCCTTCACGTGACCCTCGTCTCTTGCCGTAGTTCACAGGAGCGGCCATATTTGCTTCCAGATAACGGAAACTGAGACTGCGCCCGTTGTTTCAGTGTTGTTTCATCTTTTGCCAGAATGTCCGGATCGTCCAACATTAACGCGATGAAGAAAGTTGTGCAGCAGCTACGTTTCGAAGCGAATATCGACAGGGTTAAGGTGCGAAGACTTTTTGTTGTGTGCTTTTCCGCTTGGGAATTGGTAGCTCGATGCTAACTGAGCTCCTCGGATTAGGGCGTGGGCCTCGGGGCGCACGGAGCCGTTTATAAAGCGGTCACTGATTATTAATATTAACCTGTCTTATCCTGGGTTGAGTCATTATTCCGGACACAGTATATATTTATGTATTAATTAATTAATGGTGTGGATATATCTGTTTAATTAAGGAAGCAGGGATTAGGGTTGGGTAATATCAGAGCTGGCTTTGTTAAACGGCTAACACGGGATAACTTTCGTAGCGCTGGAAAAAAGTGAAATAAAAGTCACCTTAAGCTAAATATTATGCATAAATGTTCTGAAATGTGATGATGACTCGATTTAAAGCTTTAAAGCTGGTGTTGTTAAGGCGTGGGTTTGTTAGTTAAACAGGAAACCATGCAAAGGAACTCACTTCCGGTTTCCGGTTTGCTGCTTCACAATCATGGTGTGATTTACCCCATTACAATTAACGACTTTATTAAAGCATCTTAAGCTATTTTATGTTATGACCTCTACATAGAACCTTATTTATTTTACCTTGATGTTTTCTCGTCCATTAAAACAGCAGTTGTTTCCAAACCTGGCTTTTTTTATTTAAATAGATAATAGTTTTATTTAAATAGATAACATGGATAAGGCACGAAAGTTAAACGCTGTGTGTCTCAAAGCATACAGAACTCTTGAAGACGATTAAATGTGACTTAAATGTCTCTTTACAGAAACCAAATCCTGACCAACTGTTTTGTCGCTTTTGCTTTCAGGTGTCTCAGGCGGCGGCCGAGCTCCAGCAGTTCTGCATGCAGAACGCTCTCCAGGACCCGCTGCTCACCGGCGTGTCCTCCAGCACCAACCCGTTCAGGACGCAAAAGCTCTGCTCGTTCGTCTGATCCTTCCTGCTGCCGGTGAGTAATTGTTATATTAAACACCTCTATTGGCACACCTGACTTGTGATTTGCACAAAGGAAGAGCTGCGTGCAGTGATTGGTGTTTTTTTTTTTTTTTCTTTTTTTCTTTTCTTTGCTGGTGTACACGGTGCTTTAAACAACTCACAGAAGAACATAAACAGAAGCGTTTGGATATCTGCACACACAATTTTAAACAATACTCTAAGGACGGTGAAAGTTTCTTAAAGAAAATCGTTACTGGTGACGAGATACGGATTCATAACTACGAGCCTGAGAGTAAACAGCAGAGTATGGAATGGGAAAACATCCTCACTCGCTGACCGAAAAAGTTCAAAAAAACGATCATCAGTTGGAAAATTCATAAACGCTTACAGTTTTCTGGGATAGTGGAACATTATCTGGAAAAAGGTTCAACAATCAACGGTACTCATTACAGTGAGACGCTTATTGAAGAGCTAAAGCATAAACTTCGGTTTAAATGCAGTGGGCTGCTATTTGACACAGTCAACACACTACAAAAAAAAAAAGTTGTTGAGGTGTTAACGTATACTCCGTGTAGTCCTGATCCTGATTCATCAGACTTTCACCTGTTTGGACACCTGAAAGCAGTCCAACGAGGATGAAGATTCACTTCTGATTCACTTCAGCTCAAACTAAAACCCATTTTTTTTAATGAGGGGAAAAAGGAAAGCTTGTAGACTTTTCTTCTAAGTGTTAAGCCAGAGCGCCACATGGCCACGTTACACTTTAATTCAAGTTCATTGTGTGATAGTATCGTTAATGTTTGGAAGAAATCAATGTCGGGGTGTGGCTTCATTCAGACACCAGCATGATGAGTAAATGCAAACATGAAAAGATTAAGCAATCATCTTTGTTATGGAGCAAGGTATACTGATGTTACTTAGTCACCAGACCTGATTAACTTAAAAGTAAAATACGAAGCAGTATAGACAGTGTGGAATGTCGAGGACTTGAAAACATTATTTTGAATATTGATGTAATAGACCTGTTATTTAAATAAGCTCTTTAGTGTGATTCAATAATTAAATTAGGAAAATGTAATTCACTTTGCTTGAGAAATATAAAAAAGTTCATATGAGAATTCAGTATTATTTTATGTTCTTGATGGGCGCATTTGCAGGTGAAAGTGACGTACATACAGTATATGTTATTTGCTAAATTCGTGTGTCTTCTGTTCCTTGTTTCAGATCTCATTTCCTGTTCCTGTGACGTTTCTGATTTGGAGAAAGACCAATGTCTGCCATAACTTTAAAAACGTAAAAGAAAAGAAAAAACAGCATACTACGATGAAAATTAAAAAAAAAAAAATCTCTATAAAATCCTGTGCACTGGATTCTTCATTTCAGGAGCATATTCTCTGAAATCGGCATTAACTAACAAACCGTGACAGAAAGTATTCATATGTTTTTGGTTTTTTTTCCTTTCTTTTATTAACATGTGAAAATGTCCTAAACGATTGTACACAAACCTAATCTTCCGCCTTAAGTAGTCATCCACAGTGCTCGTGTCTTAAAAGCGCTTTTGTCAACACACTTTTTGACAAAAGACTTTTATATCTCATGTGACAAGGCAGCAGAAGCTCTAATTTATTGTGCCTTTTGTTTTTAATTTTTTTTTTATATATATAATAACCATGTGCTCATTTTGTATGCCTCGCCTTAGGTCTTTTTGTACGGAATAAACCATTGATTTGTACACAATCCCGTGTTAGTGTGTTGTTTAGGCAGAGCATCACCACCACAGTGTACATCTGGAAGCTGTTTGTTTTGGACATGTTAAATCCGATGATCTGGTCAGAGTAATCTGATAATCTGTGTGAAACGTGGAAATGTCATGGACCAAGCAGTAAGAAGTGTGTTCTTTAATATACTGTATGTAAACCCAAACATTTGCTTTTTTTTGCCTTTTTTTTTTTTTTTTTAGTGAGGAAATAATTTGGTGCTTGAAATAAACCAATCAAATTGAAACTGAACATACATGATGCAAATAAAACAATTTTAAAGCATGACTTCATCATTAAAATTTATTTTATTTCCTACAGCTTCAAATAAATTAATTATTACATCAATAAAAAAGAAGAAAATATGACATTTAATTTAATGACCATGAATAACATCAAAGCAGTGACTCCCATTATTCACCATAAAACACAGACCTTTGATCAGCAGCATCATCACGTGCATGATTCGTCTTCACAATGAGCTTTGGTTTACAAATTTAAGTCGTGAAATTCAAGAAAGGTCATTTTCGTTCATCGGCTCAAAAAAAGCTTTAAAACATTTGAAAGTCAAAGTGGAGCTGTTAATAAAAACATCATGAAATTAAACAATAAAGGACATCAGGAAAATATTTAAACGTGACAAATTATAGTTCAGTAAAATTAAAGCAAATAAAAAAAGGTATATAATAATAGGTATTGTATAATGTATATAAAAAAAAAAGGTAAATATTCCCATGACATGATTAAAGAGACATCAGGACATTTTAAATAGATATAATAAAGAAATAAAACCTAGAGCTATGGGATGTTTGCTGCAGCAGGTTAAACATCTACCTCTTTATTGACTTGCTCAGATACCGCACCGTCTCTTTGATGTTGTTGTCGGAGGTGGTCTTCACCAGGTGCGCCAGCCTCCTGAACCCCTCCGGCAGCCCGGCGCCGGTCTTCCCTGAACACGGCTGAACGAACCAGTCCCTGTTGCTGCACATCTTCCTCAGGTTAAACGTCTCCGTCAGCTCGGTCGCTGTCAGGGCTCCTTGTTTGTCCTGCTTGTTAGCCAGGATGACCACGGGACGTCCTCGGAGGTGCTCGTTCTTCAGCAGGCGCTCCAGCTCTTGCCTCGCCTCATCCAGACGTATCTTGTCCCAGCAGTCGACGGCGAACAGGAGCCCGGCCGTGTCTTGGTAGTAATTCTTCCAGAACGTCCTCATCTTCTCCTGTCCTCCGACGTCCCACACGGTCAGCGTGATCTTCTTCCGGTTCTGCTTCGCTTCCATCACCTCCACGTTGAAGCCGACGGTCGGGACCGTTTGAAAGGACTCCGCGTACTTCAGTTTGAAAAGGAGAGTCGATTTCCCGGCTCCGTCCAGACCGAGGAGGAGAATTCGGGCATCGGGGAGCTTCGATCCCTTTAGGCCCATTATGCGTGTGCAGGAACTCAGGCTTGAACCTGATGTGTTTGCACAGTGTGGCTTTTTTTCCCCCCTTCCTGGTTGATTTATTACACACGTCCTTGCTCACTTATCTCATTTCAGCGCTTCATGATAAGACACAGGGGTCAAAGTATGGTAGTGACTCCCACAGGAAGACTAGAAATGTTAAATGTTAAACAGCTGGCGCAGAACTCAATAACTATTGTATCATTGTACAAATTCCATTATATCTCAGTCCTGCTGAATTCCTAAATCTGATTGGTCAAAAGATTCATTGTCACGACACATGTACTGTACACACACATTTTGTCAGACAGCATCACCATTAAAACATGGCTCAGGCCTCAGTGGCTTAATCTATGGTAGGGACGGGTATCACCTGGGACCAGCCGGTACGATATCATCATGATACCCAGGTGTTGAATCAACTTATAATACGATTCTGTAGATCACAATTTTATAACCATCCAGATCCTGAGTCGTCATTACATTTTCCCTGATTGTGTTAAAATTCTAAACAAACTTTGCTCCTACCACACAGCATGCTTTGCTGTCTGACAATGTGTGATATTTTAGAGTGCACCACCTGTAGGATTAAAGAGGAACTGCAACATATTTACCACCTCAAATTCACACATAGATACACCCATTCACGAAAGTGAGTACACCCCTCTAATTTCAGCAAACATTTTAGTATATCTTCTCAAAGTACTGTACAATACTGTAGAAATGAAACTTGGATATATTTTAGAGCAGTCGATGTGCAGCTTGTACAGATTTGCTGCAACAACACATCAGAAATGAATGTACTTCATATTGGCGTTGGTTTCTGTGCCTTTAGAACTCAGCCTGGTTTCTGAAAGTCAAAATTATCAAAGTCAAGATCACCTTAACAGCTATGGGGAGTGTTCATCACGATGCTCATTCTAACTTTGATCTTTGTGTGTGTTGTGCTTTTGAAGAAGATCAATGTGAAGTCCTCCATCTCTGGTGCACTGGATGGATCATGGGTTATTTTCTCCTCGTATTAAATCCCTGACCAAAAAATAAGGCAAGGTCCATGGTCTTAATGAAGCGTGGTCTGATCATCGGTTAGGACAATACAATCACTTGGCAAGAATATATCAAAGTGTTAACATGAAAACATCACTGATTTATAAATTACACATTTCAAATTTGTTCAGATTCAGTTTTGCAGACCAAAAGTGATCCAAATGTACATTTTTTAGCCAATTAACAAATCACACTTTGAGCTATTATCCATACAGAACCTTTGGCCGTGGGACCTGCCTGAAATTTCCACAGATACAAATCACTTCCCAAGATTCCAAAGAAAGAAAGAAAGAAAGAAATTATTGTTGGTCCATTGCCACTGGACGATGGTCCAACACTTTCCTAAACTTCAGTTCCAAATCAAGAGCTCCTGGAAAAATAATCAAAGAATGACAAAAAAAGTCTCAACTCTTCTCACTGAAATGAGTTCCATCTGTTAACATCGCCTCGTTCCAGCCCTTCATGATTGATTTTCTTCTCCTGGCATTCAAGCCTGCTGTCTAGCTACAGCGCCACTGTCGCTTTCGTGTACTTCCTCAAGACGAAATCGCACTCTGTTCTTCTCTTCTCAGGTTCTTCCTCTGTTTTTCTCTGGCGTCATCCAAACTCCTCCAGCCAGGTCGTCTACGAAAACCAGCGCTGTACAGTTGCAGCTGCTTCTCCTGCTCTTCCTGGCCGAGCGACGCTTTCTTTCGTCCTTGGAAACACCCAGGCGTCTTTTCAACCGTGAAATGAGACACATCCCGTTTTCTAATACCCGAATCACGGGGGTCGTGTTGAAGGACCTGGTTACGTTCTCGCACGTCGATCCTGTTGATCCAACACAAAGCATTTCAGCGTCAGTCAATGATTCTGGACCACAACGACCCATATTCTTCATCAAGTCAGTTCTGGCGGCTTGTCTTTGATGCTCGAGAGCTGGGTGTGTGTTCAGCTTTATACCAGTTCCTTTTAACGTCTGCTTTAATCACAGTGGTCAGTTCCAGTAACCGCGAAAGATAGTGAGAGAGGACGTTCTGTCAGCCAAGGTAACAGGAGTCAGTGCTGAGAATGGTTCAAATACTTGGATCTACAACACAGGCACTATTTTGAGAGGACTCATCTGACACCATGGCCATGGTGGAATGTGCATCACTGCCAGGAAAACAGTTGTGAATCAACTTCAAAGCTCAGTGGTGCAGATACTTAATTTGTATGCTATTCTGCTGCAATATTATTAATTGTGCTACTTTTTCTAACTCTGTAGTTTGGCAAATACTTTCCAGGTAACAAGAAGGTAAGTATTTAGTATTTAACTTGACCAGAAGGAGGTACAGTGGCATCGTGGTTGGTACTGTGGTCTTGCATCCCCAGTCTCCCAGCCTGTATGTATGGAGTTTGCATGTTCTCCCATGGTTTGGTGGGCTCCCTTCTACTGCTACAGTTTCCTCCCACAGTCCAAAGACATGCAGATTAGGCTATAGGCTCCAAGCCGATCCAGCAAGCATGTACATGATAAATGACCTGAGGTTCAGCCATGGGTGTGGGGTCTTTAGCAGTCCTTGAGAAAATCACAAAGGACCTTAGTTGCTTTGTGGTAGGCTTCTCATCTGCAATGCAGAAGGCCTGGGTTCAAATCTCAGCCAATACCCAAACCCAGGGAATTCTTAGTGCTGCTCCCAAGACTGGCTAAGAGGAGAGGGTTGTGTCAAGACAGGCATCCAGCATAGAACCTTGCCAAGTTGTATGGGGATTAGGTGGTCCTCTGTCTCGACCCCTTGACCGGAGCAGCCGACAGACCAACAGCTGGAAAACACAACTCGTTATTATGGCGGCACAGTGGCTTAGTCGTCTTGCGCCTTCAGGGTCCAGGTACAAACTTCAAGAACAAGCTGTACTACACAGAGTCTTGGATAAATTTTGAACCCTCCACCGCTTCCCTTTGCAGTTTTCCTTATGTTGTAGTGTTACTGAAACCTGGAACTGAGCTGGATTTATATCAGGGATCCACGGTATCAAAACAGCCCATCCAGTCAAAAAATTCCAGATGTGCAAAGCATATAGTAAAAACACGCAGCTGTAACCGCAGCCAAAGCTGATTTGAAGAAAGCTTGACCAAAAGAATACTTTTGCAAGCAGTTTTTTAAAATGTTGTTGTTATTATTGTTATTATTAATAAACTTTTTTGTCCCACAGGAAGTGATACTGGAACAGGGTGTCCTTAGTTAGAACTTAGGGAAGGCATTCGTCATTGCATGAGATAATGTGACATGACTTCCCTTGAGAGATGTAAACACCTTATACAGTAAGACAGGATTGCTATAATAATAATAATAATAATAATAAAAATGAAAGTTATGTCATTTTGAGAGGTATTGAGATTTTAACATGTCTGTCTGCTTTACCTTTGTTATAAATAAAATAAATAGCCAGTATTTTGTAAACTGTAGCACACCTACCTGGTTAATACTTTTATTTTTAACTGCCAAAGTAACAGTCAGATACGTTCTTCCTTTTGTTCTTAGTATACATGTACCCATGGATAGAAACACACTGTGGTGGTTAAACACTGGATCTGATCTACATTACACACAGACATTAAAGTCTTATGACCTAAAATAAACTAGATGTGTTTTTATGTAATATTTCTCATAATGATTTTTACACATTTCCAAGTCATTTCACTAAAACCAGTTTCTACCAATGAACAGGAAAAGCCGAGTGATTTTTATTTATTTCTCTTTAATCACCAGGATTGGTTTGAACCCAAGCACAGGGGGTTAGCAGATCACAAGCAGCATTCATGTAACTGAATCAAGACCGTTATGATATGTTCAGGCAGAATTGGTTATATCTTGTTTTTGGGGATATTAAATAAAAAAATAGATGCGCGGTCAAGCTGCCAGTTCATCGGCGCTGCTCCTTCAGTCGGGTTAAATTATGGAAAAGGTTGTCCGTTTGCCACAAAAATAATATTGATCGTATTCTCAGGGAGCGTGTATTCATATTCGTGTTAAAAAAAAAAAAAAGAAAGTTCTAAAATAAAACCAGAACACTATTCTCCATTTTTAATGCTTTTGAACTTCACCACCATGACAGTGATGTTATCGGGGCAGCCGCGGTAGAACGACTGTAACACGATGCTCTTGGCGCCGTAATGTGGCTCGTCGAGGCGTTCCCGGACAAAGCGCACGGCTTCCTCGTTGCTGAAGGCGTCCCACAGGCCGTCCGAGGCCAGGATCATGAACTCGGGTTGCAGCTTGTCCAGGTCAAAAGTCAGCACGTCGGGATCGGGCACCACCACGTTGAGGTTCTTGAGCGGGTAGTCGCCCAGAGAGCGCGACATGGCCAGGATGCCCTGGACCCGCCATGAGCCGTTGAAACTAATGAAACCCCCTGGATGAGAAAAGAAGATACAGTAGCGATGCTAAGTAATCATGTTTCGCTCAACTTTTAGCTTCTTCTCATTCTTAAGCCAATAAACATGACATCTCGATCTCTCACATGCATTTAAAAGAGGTTGTAGTGCAGAAGTCACATGACTGTAAAACCAAGTAAATTTTTCTCCCCTCACCTGCACGTTTGATTCTCTTGCGTTCTTTTAGCTGGTAAGGCTTGTGGTCGTGAGATAAAGCCACGGCGTTCCCGTCCTTATCGCACAAGACGCCGCGGGAGTCGCCGACGTTCGCCACCGTCAACTCTCGATCGGACAGCAAAGCCACCAAACACGTGGTACCTACAGACGGATTGAGGGAGGGAGGGAGGAGTGTAATCAGCTATGATCTTTTTTTTTAACTTGGTGCTCTGTTAGAACTAGTTCTTCTCAGGCTTGGATCCAAGAAATCAGGAAATCATATTACCTGCTTCTTCGTGTGAGGCGGAGAACCTTTCCACCATGTCTCGGTCCACGGTGAGGATGCGCTGCTCCAGGATGGAGGCGTACGAGAGCTGGCTGTCTTTCTTCTCGCGCTCGTAAGCCTGCAGGTGCTGCCTGAGAGCCTCGGGCAGGTGAGCCTTCACGTAGTCAGCAGCCGCCTGCAAGGAGGACGTCAGCGAGAAATCAGCGAGGAAGATACTTTATGATTTAATGTTCGTCTTCGAGAGAACGCTGAAGTCTGCGCTTTCCAAATTTTTTCCACCTGGATTTATTTAGGCGGACGGAAAGGACAAACAGGAACGACAAATATTTCATATTATATTAATAATAAAAATAAATGATAAAAATTATAATAATAATAAAAAAAGGAAATTTTTTGCCTTTAAATATTTGTATTATTCACAGGATCTCAAAGTCAAACAAGGATTAGAGAAAGGTGTGCCCTGGAGTGACCTTTTCACATACATATACTGTATACTGACGCCGTTATAAAATACTATCTCGATATCGGATTAAGACATGTTTACCTGAAACCATAAAGAACATAAAGATCCTGACGGCTCGTTTTAGCTCCAACGGATGCACACGGTGTACAAATGAAACCCATCACCATTCATGAGCAGACGATTTCGCACAGCTGAGATCCTGTCAATAATACAGTCAGAGATCTCGTCTCCTCCTCACGGAGCTCACGGGTCATTATGTCAGGCTATCGGATGACGTAACAGCCACTTGAGATTCCATTTGACTTTTTTTTTTTTTTTACCCGAGTGTTTCTGTGGGTTTATCGTATTACAGCGCACGTAAACCGGCCTTCAGGCATCAGCCGGGCCAACTGGAGTCATCACACACGACCGGATCGAGTCTATTTCTGGATATTAATTCTGTGATTAATAGTGAACACTATGAGCGGGATGTTTATCAAAGTCACGTTTTTTTCCAGCTCGCAAACTGTTTAAAAAAATGGACATAATAGACAAAATAATGTGTAATCCATGCACCAGTACAATACTGTACAGAACATGACTATATACAGTATATAAGGCCTATAAAGGTGGTGTGTCATCTGTAATTATTTAATTTTATAAAAACCTTTTCCAAAAAATTTAGATAAAGCAGCTGTCAGCTGTTACCTAAGGCAAATACAATTCGCTTTCAAAAAAAAAAAAAAAAGAGTCAAATGGAATCTCAAGTGGCTGTTACGTCATCCGATAGCCTGACATAATGACCCGTGAGCTCCGTGAGGAGGAGACGAGATCTCTGACTGTATTATTGACAGGATCTCAGCTGTGCGAAACCGTCAATAATACAGCGGAATCGAAAAAAAGGGAAAGGGACGAGACTTATAAAAAAAAGATGATTATCAGTTGTTATTGCGACTTTATCTTGACCTACAAATGCACAAACTTCAGTCCTACGCACCGACTCAAAACATGAAAGTGGGTTTCTTTTGTTGGTTTAAAAAGAAAAAAAAGAGCTGTTGATTATTAAATAGCTTTCTGTCTTTTTTTTTCTTAATGTTCCCTGGTGCACATCTTGCCATCTTGTTCACTGACACTGATACAGGTTCTACGATCCAATTCTGTATTACATATTTACTAATACACAACATTACGTAATATTATATTTAATATCAGTTCATACCCTGAAGGTCGAGCACAAACGCTGTGAATTAAAGCAACGTACAAAACAACAATAACACGTAAGTGTGACAACTAAAAAAAACCACCTGAGCACTACAGCGTCGACTGATACCGTCCGGATTAAAAAGCCACTAGTCGCCAGATAGCCGGCAGATATTTTAAGCCATGATGGAGCCTCAAAGGGAACGCGGCTAACATCCTGCTCCACTGAATCATTTCTAAACTAGTTTCGAGAGCTCTAGATCAACCCATAGAAACGGTCACATGAGCGATCTCTGCAAGCGAGCATGAGGGAGACGGAAATGATGGATTATCTCTGCGTCTATTGTAAGAGAAGAATGTGGCATTAGAGTTTTCTTAAGAGGAAGTTTGTCCACAATCTTCACATAACATCCCAAAACAGATTGTAACTTAAAACTGATAAATATCTGGGATGGAATGAAGCGGAGCATCTGGCGTTGTCCCTAGAGGAACCAGGGTTGGGGAGGCTGGGAGCAGATGGCTTGCAGACTGGGGGGAGGGAAACTATGAACAAATACAACCAATAATTACCCAGGGAATTCACTGGCTCTCAGATTAGCCCATTTAACTGAAGTCATTGTTCTCTGAATGAGACTCGGGCTCTTTGTGATTATCCGAACAGACTGGTTGGTACGGATTGGAAAAATACAATAAAAATCAATCTCTGAATCAGGGGTGGTCAGTACCAGACGCAGACCCCAGCAAGCGTGCGTTTGTCCTCCGCATCAAGCTCATCCGTGTACGAGTCCGTGGCTTTAGTCGACAATGGTAACACGAACATCCACTGCAAAACCAAACAAGGCCACTTCAGACTGCTTTATTTATAGCCATGAACAAATCATTATTGGCTGAGCTTTAAAGGGCTGCTGGTGTCACCGTTCAATCATGGTATCTGATTATCTGGACCTTTGTGAGGACTGAGGTTGAGATGACAATCTTAAACCCTTGATAGAATTAAAGCGTAAGCTCCAAACAGGGAAATAAAACTTTTTAATCTTGTGAAAGGTTGCTGGATTTCAGAGTAGGGGTTTGAATGAAACTTTCAGGAGGCCCAAATTTACCCCTCTCGCCACTGTTTGTGTGTGTTATTCTAGTAATCGGTGGTGTAGTGGTTATCACTTTCGCCTTGCACCTCCAGGGTCTGGGTTCGATTCCCGTCTCTGTGTGCATGGAGTGCGCATGTTCTCCCCGTGCACTGTGGGTTTCCCCCGGGTTCTCCGGTTTCCTCCGACAGTCCATAGCCATGCAGATTAGGCTAACTGGCGTTCCCAAACTGAGGTCCTACCACGGTCGTAAAAATTAGAATAAATATCATGGTATTCACCACTGGCTTCCACCATCCTTAGTTGGGCTACAGAGGTTTCCTAGATGAATGGACGATGGATGCTAGTAATTATAAATCCAATATCTTGTGCTTTCATTTAGACTTTTTCTCTCCCATAAAGACTGAGAGAAAATTATAAACTAAGCCACTAACAAGCGCCTGAACATTTTACAATGAAAGCGTGATTTGACAAAGTCTCAAAATATCTCTCAAGGAACACTTTACTCCCTGAGAGCTGTACAATATATCATTTGTTTAAACATAGACAACTCCAATCCCATTAAAGATGAAAATGAATAAAAAGATGAAAGAAGATTTATTAAAAACTCTGAACCTGTTTTTTTTATTCGCCAGTAATAAAACTACTAAGGTTTTCTTTAATTAATTATCCATATTAGCGATAAAGCCATATTGTTTTTAGCATGATACTGTAGCTGTTGAATGAGTTGACTGATTTGAACTTGTTTTTTTTCTTTAGCTAGATCAAATATAATGGATAATCGTTTGATCTCAGGTAATTTATTTGAATTCTACATTTACAGGTAAAACAAGTTTATTTTAGTATCTAGCTAAGGAAATGAGGGCAACCTGGAATGACCCATTGTGAGTGAGTGTGTGTGTGTGTGTGTGTGTGTGAGTGATTGCCATTGTATTCATTCCCATTTTTATGGAAGATAACATGCAAACCCCATGCACTTAGAATCGAACCCGGACCCTAGAGGTGCAAGGGGGTTTAGCTTTTCTAATTAAGTAGCGCATTAGTAGCTTATTTTAAAGTAGATTATTAAATCCGGCACATAACTGTTCACAACATCGCTTTGACTCAACATTTCACTTATGGTGCAGGTTAAACTTCAGGCAGATATCTAAGTACTATCTAATATCTAAGTAAAAATGACATTTTGTCCAGCGGTTGATTTAAGACGCGCCCACAGATTGACAAATTGACAAAACTTCAACATTTTGATTTAACTTATGGTGCAGGTTTAACTTCAGGCAGAACCCAAAAGGCAGGCAAAGTTTCATTCAATTCTGTCCAGCCAGTTTTACGTGATGCTCTGACGAAATCTGGCTGAGACTGGTTTCGGGTCCTGCCATGTATGAAACATAAAGATATCAATGAAAGATCAAGTGGTGACCAATGTACACCAATGACTAAACCTTTCTCTTCTGTATACAGATTATTATTATGATGATTATGATTTCTTACGAGCCTCACATGAGGACCAGTATGTGGAACTTGCCTCCTGAAGGCACTGTTTTTTGTTTACCTCGCCACCGTGGCCATCAAAAATGGCAAATATGGATGGGTGGCTCCTGTTGGTCAGGTCTGTCAGCACCTCGTAGCGGTCCTCCATGTGGTCCCTGCGGCCCTGGATGGAGTACACGGCCACGTTGTGGCTCTTGAAGCCCCAGGTCTTGGAGAACTCGCCGTCCACCACCTGCAGGCCGCCGCCGGTGACGTCCTGCATCATCATCATCTCGGCCACTTTGCCCTTCACCATCTTGACGGCGTCCCGGCTGGACCTGACGATGGTCTTCACCTCGTCCGTGTGGAAGAAGTAGCTCCAGAGGGCCAGACTGATGCACAGGAGGAACAGCGTCTCCGGCCGGAGCAAGAAATAACGCATGATGCGACCCAGGAGAGACAGCAGCGTCATCGCGTCTCCTATCATCCCAGTGCTGACTGTTCACTCATAACACACACACACACACACACACTTCAAAGCACTTCTTCCATGATCCAGAACTACAGAACGCGTGTCCGACGCACAGCTCCCATTCCCGTGTCCTTTTACGCGTCTTCAGTGTCTCGGTGTGTGTGTTTGGACACAGGGCGAGACTGATGCGGGACGACTGAGATCAGCTGCAGAATGAGAGGAAAGAAAGAAAGAAAGAAAGACAGCTCTATACAGTCGCTCGTAGTCAGTAAGCAAGGCGGCACATCAAAGGCTCACATCAAAGATGTTCGATTATCTTTGAAAAAATAACGAATCTCCTGCTGAGTGCTGGACACCACAACACACCACTGCGGACCACAACAATGGGAGTGGAGGGGCCTCACTGGCCTGCGCGGGGTGCGGACCTGCCACCCTCCAAACTCTCACATATGGAAGGCCAAAGGGATCCAAACCTTTGCAGGGAGATCTAAATAAACCAAACGTGCAAGATTGATTCAGACTATAGGAGTACACAATAAATAAGAAGAATAGTCATGAAAATGCCTTGCATATCTATCTATCAAATATATATATATATATAATAAGACACTTTATGCAGTGTGGCAGTAGTGCAAAAAGCCTGTAAAGTGTAAAAGTGCAGATAGTGTCAGATTTAAAGAATTTGTACATGTGTTTCATGTGTGCAGAGTTGAAATAATAACAAGCTTTTTAAAGAATCTGCAACTTGTTTCTGTTCCTGATTTCTTGTTTGTTTGTTTCTTTTGACACCTTGTCATGTGACCGTTGCATTTGCATACTCATTAATACTCATTAGCGTTTTCTGGCAAAGATGGGCGTGTACCTACATAGGATCAGCCTCGTCTGTGTTCAGTTATTTCAATGTTTATACAACACATTTTATTTGCTATAGTGACTTTCTTTTCTTTTCTTTTCATTTTAATTTTTCTCTACATACATACTTACACATGTAACATACATTTTGAGAAGCATGTATGGTCTGTGTCTTTCAATAATCAAATTAAATTCAAATTTAAATTCCATATTAGTCCTGTACACAACCACACACAGTGCAGTGAAATGACTGTCTGTGACCTAAAATAGAAAGATTTCACTACAAAGGTTTTTTTTAATTGCATTATTAATTCAATATATTAATGAATATTAATATTATATATGAAGCTGAAATGTACTAATTTACAAAATCAAAAGCATAAAGGTGTAGTGGTTAACACTGTGGCCTCAGACTTCCAGGGTCTGGGTTTGATTACCGCCTCGGGGTCGGTGTGCATGGAGTTTGCATGTTCTCCAGCTTGGTGGGTTTCCTCCAGGAACAAATACATGCAAATTAAGCTATTTGGCACTCCCAATTTGCATGTAGTGTGTGTGTTTGTGTGACTTAAAATGCATAAAGTAGATTACAATGAAATATTAAATTTCTCATCAAAACCTGATTTAATTGCTTATACTAAATTTAACTGGAACACATTATGTAGACAGAACGCTTTCAATTTATACAAAATTGACACAATTCTTTTAAAGTATAAAATCTTGTGAGGATGTTAGCGCTCTCAGGAAGAAATGACTGAAGTATCACATTACACGTACATGTGTAGAACGGCGGAGCGGCAAATGCTGTGCTCTCATAAGCCAAAGAGGCCTGTGTTTTTTATGTGCAATAAAATAAAATATTTAAAAAATAACATTAGGCTCAAATATATTCACAGATACTGTTCATAAATAATCTGGGGACAAACAGTTTTGAAAACAAGTGTTTACTCCACAATCAGCCTTTTTTGCTAAATTTCTGAACCATTTGGCTTTCCATAGTCAGTCACCCAATGACGCTGTGTCCCATGTGGTGTTTCATCATGAGGTCTTTACTGGGAAGAAAAGCTAAAGCAAAGAAAACAGTTTGTTCATAAAAAAAAGTGTTGATTTTCGTATAAATACACATAAACGTTGTTAACTTAGAAAGAGTAATGCATTTAATTTCTGTAAAATAAAATTAACACCTCCAATTTAAGTGAAGTGACTGAGAATGTCATAAAAATTTCCAAACAATAGTAATAATAATAACAAAAATAATAAAATTAAACTAAATTAAATTAAATTTATAGTAACCACTTTTAATTAGATTTGATTACATTTAATTTTTATTTTATTATTCTTTTTTTTTCTTTTTTACATTTTTTAAATTTTATTTGTAATGATATTTTAAATTAATAACATTTGAATATTTAAAAACATAATTTCATCAATTATCTGAAGGCATAATGTTTATAAGTATTAAATTATAAACTATTATAAATACTTTTTAAAATGTAGTTATTTAAAATGTCATTATAAATTCTATAATTATAAACTGATGTTCAACAGCATTTCATTTCCCTTTTTTTATTTTTAGAAAATATACAAATGGCGATTCATCATTGTAAATGTGCAAAAGTTACAAAAACTCCAAGGTAAGAAATAATAAAAAGCTAACTTTTATATTATTAAATATTCTCATTCATATTCTCATTTGATGAAATATTCTTCAAAATCATTCCATTCCATTCCATTATACATTTTTTTTTATTTTTATAATTTTTAAAAACTTATTAAACATGACCAATAATGGCACATATTGTATGTTAATCTTCATTTTGATGGATTATTTAAGCACTGATTACTGTACATAAAAGAAGACGTACGTATGTAAAAGATCTTACACTGATCACATGACACCAAATCCATGTTTTTCTTCCCAGGCTGCTTGAGCCTCTTGAAGTTAACGCATGGCCTCTGTAGGAGCCTGTGGGGAGAGATAGCAGGTATCTGAAGCTCAGGTAACCGCTCTGTCCTCTCAAATGGCGCCCTTGTGTCTGCTGAATTAATGGGAGGGGAGCCGTGGACTGAAGTGAGAGGACCGAGCGTGTGTCTGTTCGTGCGTTTGTATATTTATATAGCTGGATTTTTATCCCTCTGAGTTTACTATTTAAACACAGAAAATTAACAATGATTATACGGTTTTATTTATTTATAGATAACTAAATTATACATAGGGGGAAATACCAAATGATTTTTTTAATTTTTTTTTTTTACCAAAAAACACTGAAGCACTGCAGGTTTGAAGCACTGGTATTGGAGACTCCTTCCATTATGTTAAATAATCTTAGAGAAAATGTCATTGCATGCAGGGTTTAATTTATCAGACTTATATACATGTTATATAGACTTAACAGACTAAATATCATTTATAAATAACAATCTGTGCATTATTTCACTTAAAGTGTGTTGCATGGCTAGCATACACACCCCTGAGTCTCTTTCTGATATGGATCAGATTTGAAGTCAGATATGAAGTCCTAGAAGTGTAAGAACATTATCCACCACCTGAAATGAGCAATTTACCCTTACTGTAACCCTGCTGGAGCCTAAAAGTCACCAGTGCTAAATTTCCTTTAGGTGGGCTTCAGAAATGTTGCCACAGCTTGGGTTTGCGGTCCAGTCTCTGGTTGGCTTTGATTATTGAGCTTCCCTTTGAGCTTCTGCCAGACGGAGAGGGAGCCTCTCCAGGAAGTCTTGACCCTGGGTTTCATTTAGGAATTTTTCCTTGTTTACTATTCTCAGAAGTCGATTGTGTGCGCATGAAAAAATAGACCTTCTGGTGGGGGGCTTGCGTTCGGTGGTGCTGTTTGAAGGGGTGTTAGGTGCGAGACCATACGCTCCCCAGTGTACAGGGTCGAGCCTACAGTGAAATCCCCCAAGTTCCTAAATCTCTTTGATCCTTGGGAAAACCGTGACTCATTCAACCTCTTGCTTACTATTTAGATTTTTTTAAAGAATAATTTTCTAAAACAACAAATACAAAAGTTTGTGTTCTGTATGGATTTTGAACGGAAACACAAGGAAAATGTATTTCTATTCTCCGAATTATCTATGACATTATTTACAAAAAATTGAATTCCAATTTTAATAAATGAATATGAGTTTTATGTAGTCCAACAATATGTAAATTGTACAAGAAAATAGTGATGTCAGTCCTTATTCTACAAAGGCCATATATGATATCTGTATACAGTAGATCAGACGAAAGCAAGATATGTGGATATACATTATTTGAGAATATTTTATATAATGTTCAGTATGAAAAACAAACCAGATTAACTGATATTTGGATTTCTTCTGCTATTCGTAGCTTAAAATGTGCTTAATTTTGTCCAAAGGGTGCACAAACTTTTTTACCACCTATAATAATGGTAGCAGTTGTCTAGAAAATGTTAATCTTTTAATAAGTGAGTCTGTTAATGCATGTGTTTACGTGCACTAGTGTAAATTTATGCACTACTTGTTCTCCGCCAAAGGATGCCTGGGAATGGGGCTGATTGATACGATATGGT
This sequence comes from Clarias laeviceps, assembly GCA_030014305.1. Lineage (NCBI taxonomy): Eukaryota > Metazoa > Chordata > Actinopteri > Siluriformes > Clariidae > Clarias > Clarias laeviceps. The sequence goes on from JAQMYJ010000001.1 coordinate 33,695,681, forward strand.
CTCGAAAACATCACATTAGCCTCCTCTCCTCAGGTATCGTACCCTCGAAACCATGCCAAGGACATGCCACATGGCACTGAAGCTGAACAGGCTGTTGTTGGACAGGCCCAAGGGAATGCAGAGGCCCAGGCTGTTAAAAGGCGGTGGCTCCGATGTTGTTCCCTCTCAGGTTAGAAGGACGACGGAGAAGAAGACTCCTGAAGACGCGAACCAACAAAGGTAAGCGAGGTCTCGTTTTCTGCTTTATTCTAAGTTTAATCACAATCGGCAAAAGAGCACACGAGACCCGTATGGTAATTTTATTTTTCTGGATAAAAATGAATTGAACTGTGTGAATAATCAATTTCTATATTACGATACACTGTGCACTGATTATAGAAATATATATCTACATAACTACAGATAACAACACCTGTCACCATTTAGTTGCTAGAAATTTGCTATTTTGAGACATTTGAACTAATACCCAAGTGTTGTTCTCAGCAACAAGTCTGCCGAATCAGCCACATATCAATATAATAGAAGAAACTAAATGTTTAAGTGAAAAAAAAAAACGTTGCTAAAAAGCTAGATAAAAAAAAAAAAACATTGTATCAGGCACCTGTGAAATTGTGAAGTCCACAAAGTTGCAGAAATCATACTTTTCTTTATCAAAATAAGAAAAAGTTTCAAATATGTATTCAGCAGGTTATAAGAAGGTTGTACTGGAAGTATATATATGAAGGTTTACTGAAGGTTTTGTAAAATTGAATTGGGTATCCTCATTTCCACATACATTGTGTTTCTCTCCTTTTATGCCCTGTAGTTTATAAGCTGCTACTCATCATCGTCATCAATAAAATGGCCGGTTCACTCCGCCTGGCCATCCTGGTGATGGCTTCAATGGTGATAGCAGCGGCCGAGGTGTCAACTTCCAGGAGTCCAGAGCGACTCTGGGCTAAGCCTACTAAGAAGCCCCCTCAAAACGGGGAACCTACTTCCTCGTCGCCTACCCGCCTGGGTGTCCGCTTCACCACCACCATGGCTCCCATCCCTTCCAGCAGTGCCATGCCTTATGAGACCACAGAGTCCATCACGGATTCATACTCGTCATCCACCGAAAGCAGCACCTACTCCAGTGAGGCATATTCACCTGACTACCACACGGAGGCCATGTTGCCGCCCGGAATGGGCCCCCGGAACTACACTCTGGACTACAACGAGTGCTTCTTCAACTTCTGTGAGTGCTGTCCACCAGAGAGGGGCCCTCCAGGACCCATCGGAGAGAAGGGGTCGCCAGGTCAGACAGAGGAAATGAAAGATACAGTGTAGAGGCTGAGATGAAAGCTAGAGGTGGTGAACATTCCAGAAGACCGGCACTCCCAAATCATCCATTTCAGCGATAAATATTGAGTAAATATTTAGATGGAATATATTGTGTTTAGATTTTGTTGGTCCACACAGAGTGTACAGTATTGCCCCTATATTAAGGTTGGAGTAAGGAGCTTAAGCTGATGGATAATGATTTAGATTTTGAGTAACTGCTATATCCCATTCTGGTATGTTTTTCCATGCGTTTTTATGTCTGTCCATGTCAGGTGTTCTAGGGCAGAAGGGAGAGATGGGACCTCAGGGAGCAACAGGACCAGCAGGACCTCCTGGAACTCCAGGACAACAGGGAGAAAAGGGTCGGTGAAGGCTAATCTAAAGCTAGTGGTTCCAAATTGGTCCAAATATATATTTTTTTATTCTAGCCTAGTGAATCTATGATGCTTTTAGACCTCTCAATGAAACCAATACATGCCAGAAGGCTAATGCATGTCCATGTTTTGTAATGGTATCATTATAGAGAGTTATTAATGTCTGGACAGACTAGGAAAAAGTCATAACGAAACCACAGCATTCTATGGTGATAGCGTAATCTAGAAAAGGGAGTTTCCAAAGGTAGAATTGGTGGTAATGATGAAGACTGTTCTTGGTGAAGTAAGTATTTGTCTTTCATCATCAAACAAGGGAAAATCTTTGCCTAACGTCAAAATCATTCAACTTCTTGCTAGGAAGGCGATAAACCTTGATAACCACCCATAAAGGCACTCCAACTCTACCCACTTAGATGGACTACCATGTAGCTTGTTCTTGATCAGGAACCAGTGAGAAGGTCATTGTTGTTGCATAGCTATAAAAGGTTTTGATGACATACCTATTCTTCCTTCAGGAGATCCAGGACAAGCGGGAGAGAAAGGGATTCCAGGAATACCAGGTTCAAATGGCAAACCGGGAGATAAAGGTTTGTTGTCCTGCAAATAACTATCTCTCAATAGAGTAAAATTTATTTACTGGCACAGGTAAATCGGTTTTAACTTCTCTTTTAATGTCTCCAGGTGAACCAGGTCTTAAAGGAGACAAAGGTGATATTGGTTTGCCTGGATTGAAAGGTGAACTAGGGAACAAAGGGGAACCTGGACAAAATGGGAGCAAGGGAGAAAAGGGTGAAATGGGTCTTCAAGGACCGATGGGACTTGCTGGACGAGATGGAATGAAGGGGCTAAAGGGTGAAAAGGGTGAAATGGGAGAACGAGCTATGATGGAGAAGGGGGAAAAAGGTAACAAAGGTGAACCTGGGCCTCCAGGACCTAAGGGAGACCTGGGTAAGCCAGGACTTAACGGCACAGATGGACCTCCTGGAGTAATGGGCCAAAAGGGAGATACAGGCTCTCCAGGTCCACAGGGAGAGCCAGGTAAAAGAGGGCCACCTGGACCACCAGGGCAAAGAGGGATGCATGGGATGAAAGGAATGCGAGGTATGAAAGGGGTACGTGGCCAAAGAGGAATGAAGGGCTCAAAAGGAGAACCATTTATTCAAAAGCGCTCAGCTTTTAGCGTAGGACTCTTCCCTAGCAGGTCCTTTCCTCCTCCGGGCCACCCAGTCAAATTTGACAAAGTCATCTACAATGAGGAGGGACACTGGGACCCCTACATCAGCAAGTTCAATTGCACTTATGGAGGCGTCTACGTGTTTTCCTACTACATCACTGTCCGCAGTCGTCCTTTACGGGCCGCTCTGGTAGTGAACGGAGTCCGTAAACTGCGCACTCGTGACTCGCTCTATGGCCAGGACATCGACCAGGCCTCCAACATGGCCCTGATCCGACTGTCCGCCGGTGATCAAGTGTGGCTGGAGACACTGCGGGACTGGAATGGAATTTACTCCAGCAGTGAAGATGACAGTACCTTTTCTGGCTTTCTGCTCTTCGCTGATGCCACTAAGGAATGACGATTGAGGAACCCTGAGAATGGACCTTTTACTTTACTTTATGTGACCAGTGCCTGTTGCATCAGAAGCCAACTATTTTACCCGAGCCCCATAATAAAGCCAAATACGCTTACTAACAGCAGCTGACCAGCTACTAATATCTCTGCTGAAATTCATATCAGACTGCACCTTCAGGGATGGTTTTGCAGACACTGACTAATTGTAGCATATGGAATGGAAGACATACCGCATTGAAAAGCAATCATTATGCAGTGCATGAATTACTTTTAAATAGTGCAGTGTCCCCAAATGACATCTATCCACCTAGCGTCTTTTGTTCGCGGGCTTGCCTCTTGAGGCACCATGACCCTGATTGGGATAAAGCAGTAACTGAAGATGAACGAAAGAAGGAATTAATTAGATGATAATCAGGTCATTTCATTGTTTTTTTTTTCTTTTTCAAAATAATGTGTGATTCTGGGTTTTATGCAAAAAAATCGGTGCATGTTTAAGAAACTAGCTTTGGATCAAGTATACATTTTCAATGCTTTTTTAAAATGTAATTATTGTTAAAGACATATTTTTATAAAACAGAGAATTTTCTAACTTTTCCTGGATATTTTCAGTTATATGAGGGATTCCTTTTATTTGAAATTGAGGCTTAGTGCATCACTTCATAGTAGGAATTAAGGATTAAATGGGGTATGACTTTTCTAAACATCCCAAATTTGGTAAAGGGCAATAATTATATTTTGTCGTAGTATGTTTAAAGCATTTCACCAAAAAATGCAATACAACTTGGATGCAGTTCGGGCAAACATTTAGCATTCTGTCTTTCAACTGTTTTTCAGGAAAAAGTTCAAGTAACATGAGCATAATGCATAATGGCTTTACTTTTCATTTCGTCTCATTTGCGGCATTTAACTAATGCAAATGTCTCACATGCATTGCAGGTCTTCATGTGGTTCTTCTTCATTGTAATGATTGCGTCTCAATGTGACACGAATTCCTCTCCACAGCAGCACTGCTCATAACCATAGTTTCCTGTTTGTACAATAAAAAACATGGCACTTGATCACTGTGTTACTGTTTTCATTTTCTCTTCGAGGGGACGTTTGAGTAGAGATGGGGACAAGTTAGTAACGACACAAATGTGTTAGGCTGAAGTGCATTTCTATACATGTCGCTTTTAAAAATTTGTCTTTAAAGGCACCCAGAGGCATTAAGGAAAGGCTTTAGAGCTCATCTATGACTACTGGCTGGCAGTCATTTACATGTGACATCAAGTAAATGGAAGTTCATTATTGCCAGTTAAATGTAATAGCATTTACATTTTTACCTTTTTTTTTGGCAATAGCAAAAATATGACTTGTTAATATCAAAAGTCTTATTTATCTCAATATTTTAATGTATAATTTAGATTTGTGACTCACCTGAATCTTAACTTATTGCATAATAAGGCAAAGAAACGAGAAAAAAAACAAGGAAAAAACATATTTGTATAGAATAGATGTTTCTGTATTTTTGCACATTTTTCTGTGTTTAATTTTTCTTTACATATACATATATATATATATATATATATATATATATATATATATATATACACTTTTCGGAATGATTTTTACCCTAATGAGGTGTGAAACCATATATGGTAACTTCACTGACCTTGACTTGCAACATAAAAATGACAACAATGAATAATTTTGAAAAAAAAATCACAAAAGTAAAAAAGGCTCTTGAGGTTCTGAGTATTTCTATGAGTGCCCTATATATCTTTGAGCTAATGTCTCAACATTTTTGTCAAATTCTGACGTATTTGAATTAATCATCCTAATACTCTGACTTATTATCTAATATTTGACTATTTGATTATTCCTACAGTATTTTACAAATGATGAAAATATAAATGTGTAAATGTGTAACTGGTAAGTGCTGCTCTCCCAAACTGGGAAAGGAAAGTTGAAATGACTTTTTCCTGCCTGGTTGGTTTGCTCGAAAACTGTATCACACAAGTCTCACTGGTTTAACGGAGACCCCGGGACAGACTCATGAGAATTATATCTTACAGCTGGCTTGGGAACATCTGGGGATCATGACCTTCACAGCCTGCTGCCAGTGTGACGAAATGAAAATGAACGAACGAATGAATTTTAATAAGGGGCGCCAGTAATTCTTTAGTAATCTGCAGATTCATGAATGCCAAGACAAAACAAAATATTCACGAAAATAAATAGTTTTATTCTGGGGCAGAGGAGCATAAACCTGACCGCTTCTTTAACAGAAAAGAAATGTAATTAATCGTGTTTGCTGAAAGGGAGTGCAAATCTGTTTAATAAAACAATTTTATTGTTTGTGTTAGTTTTTTTTTTTTTTTTGCATTCTTTAAAAAAATTGTACCTGTTTTTTTTTTTACATTTGTCAAATGTTAATTAATTAAATTAATATATATGAAAAATGATAACGTGAATAGGTTTTAACTAATATTGTAAATAAGGACTTAATTTACTCACTCATTCATCATCTATCATCCGCTTTATCCTGTATTCAGGGTCATGGGGGCCTGGACCCAATCCCAGCAGACTAAAAGCATGAGGTGGGGAACATCCTGAACAGGGTGCCAATCCATAGCACATACACTTATTCACACACTACGGGCAAGCTGGTAACGCCAATTAGTCTAATCTGCATGTCTTTTGACTGTGGGAGGAAACCGGAGTACCTGGATGAAACCCATCGAGCACATGCAAACTTGCATGTGAAGTTTATATATATATATATATATATATATATATATAAATAAACATTTTTATGCATAAAATATTTCTTCCTCAGATTGTTCCTACAAAACCTAAAGAAAACTATTTAATAATTGACAGAAGTCTGAGATCAATGACATTCAAAACACGTCGACCGTTGGAACTCTGACGTCACAGCGGCTGCGGTTCTTCCACTGGCCGCTAGACGGCGCTGCTGCACCATTATAAACTTCATTATGCGAAACACTGTAGAATATGGACAGAGAAGATCTACAGCTGTATAACGGCAGATCTGAGAAGCTGACAGGTTTATAAACAGGACAGAGATGATGGTTGGACTCTGAAATCATGTCCTGACTGTAGTTTGGTGATTTTCCTTTTCCAGTGTCAGAGAGAGAGAGAGAGAGAGATGTATATCTGGGGTAAGAGTATGCGCAAGTTCCACGAGTGTATTTGGCAGCTGCTTTGAACAAGACTTTATTTTAAAGAAGGTCCAGTTTTGCTTAAATCAATTCAACAAATCTTCTCCACTAACCTTTGTTGTTGTCTTTCTGCATTGCTGATACTGGATGATTTTATTTCTTTATTTTTTTTTAAAGAAGATTCTGATAAACATTGGTGGTGTTTAATAATATTTAAAGATAATAGATGTCAGCTTATTTATTACTTACTATTACTTTACGCAGTTAAAATGAAGACAAAATTAAACAAAGTCAAAACTTCAATAAGTACAGTGTTTGTTATTATACACCAAATATCTAGTGACGTCACTGTGACTGAAGCTTGAATCAAGCAGAAGAGGGCGTGTCTCGGGTCCCTGAGAGTCACGTGACCGACGACAAACGATGCCTCGCGCTTGTAGGAATCACGTGACTGAATTATCATTATATTGAAGATTTTTTTATCTTAAATATATTCAAAAACAGTTTTTTGCATTTTACAAAGAACTTCACATTTATGTCTTATATAATATATAAAGAAGGAAAAATGCAGACAAAATCTTTTGGCTGTTACAATCTAGTTGCTGCACAAAACTTGTCCACTAGATGTCAGTAACTATGAGCCCTTGAATAAGGCTTCACGAAATGAACCTTTTGGTGAAACTTTTGGCTGGGAAGCCTCGACACTTAAACGAAAGGTGTTTTAAGGTGACGAAAAGATTTTGTCACCTCAAAATCACTACAAATATCCACACCAACACCAGCTCAACCCGAAGGCCCAAGAGGTGGACTCTTCTGTCAAGCCCGTGCCGAGGAAAGCGAAGGAAGCCTCCTCCACAGCAACTAACCAAGGACCATCACTACACATCTCAGCTCTTCTGACATCACTCTGCCTCTTTCTTCTCCTCAAGACCTTCCCTCATCTCCATTTCCTTCAGAAATCATCACCCTGGATCCTCCCGAGAACATCACCATGCCTCCCTGTCCCCCTGAGGACGTCACCCAGCTTTCCTGGACTCTTGACAATTTAGCAAATATCAACAAACACACCAAACATCTGTATTCACTGAACAACATTTTTAAAAAATTATATATATATATATACACACACACACACACACACACATACACACACATACATACACACATCTTGTGCAAAAATGTTTTCTGTTAATCGTTTTAGTCAACTTTTGCTTGTGTATTATTTAAGTAAAATTACACAGAACAGCACCACTACTGCGTGTGTTTGGGGGAAAAAAGAAGAGGACAAACAGAAACCATGCTCTCAATGACATTTTATTTCAGTTGGACCCCATGATCTAATCAAAGCTTCCACTAATTCTGAGACGCCACAGTTTCTATGTCACCAAAGGGTGGGGCACGCCAAAGAGCGGTATGTGCCTGAGAACCGTAAATGAGACGAAGCCCATACGCAGCCCGAGACTCTGGCGCTAATCAGAACTGAAACACGCGGAGGCAGCCATCTGAAAATACTGTTAAGAATCACAAAATCATCGTACAGGAATGGAATTTCTAAATAGAATTTACGCTAGTGGTCAAAGGGAGAGGGTCGATCTTTCGACTGATTCCGTTCTCGGGTTTCATCTCCTTCACCTTGTGCAAATTTATCAAGATTTGGTCAGTTAAATATTAAAATCAAAGAGATCAGGATACACCGAGCGCCTTCATATAGGGATAAAAAAGAAAAAGAAAAAAAAGAATGACCACTTTCCCCAGAGGAATGTAAGAAATGAAGTAAGACGAGTCACATTTTAGCTTGCGCTGAGAGAACGAAGCATAGCGGACGGCAGTTTAATTGCTTGATGAAATGTCCTCATGGTCATAAGGCACAAGGAAGAGGACTCGGGACGCTGTTCCACTTCCAAGAAGAAAAGCAAATTAATTCAATTAAACCGTAAGGAATTCCTTTTTATTGCGAAGGAGCAGGAAGTAGAACGTTGAGAATGGCGAGGCGGTGGATCCGTGCTTGTTACATTCCCATTCGGATGCTCTGGATGATCTGGAATATGGCTGTGGAGACAAAAACAGAAAAACTTTTAAAATCTGGGGTCAAGGTTTTATATTTAATACAATAGTTAAAGAAAGAAAGAAAAAAGAAAGAGGAAGTCTGGATTTCTCAAATTCTATTTTTATTTTTTTAGTTCCAAGTGAGAACCCGAGAACGTTTTTGTTTCACTGCTGAGATGAGCGCTGTAGGGCAATAAAACCCAGGGCAGACAAACAAGAGGAAAAAAAAAGGGCAAAGGCGCAAACCCATGTGCCAAAATGTCAAATCTTTAATGCAAATACAGTCTGGAACACAAACAAGCAGACTGCTGGAACGATCCCAGTGCTCAGAGAGTTCACATCACCATGTGCCCAGGCATTTAGATACAATTTGGAGAATTTTTTTTTATTTCTTTAAGGGATTAAAAAAAAAGAAGAGGAAAAAAGAAAAAAAAAAAGAAGCTATTTTCGCATTTCTTCTTCTAAACAGTGTCATGAGAACAGCTCCACCTGCTAGTATGTCTGTTTGTATCCGAATGTACCTCGCTATCAGGCCAGCCTTGCTCATGAATCATTCTTATCACATCTTTAACCCTAATTCAAGGGCGAAAACTGAGCACTGGAACACAAACACGCCTTGTTTCTTGAAGTCGACGAGACAATGAGATGACATGCATTAGGTTTCGTTACCAACCGATACGCACTCACCTGACCCGCACACGACGAAGATAAAGAGCGCCAGGAGCCACGGTCCCACTGAGACTTTGTCCTCCGTGTTAGGCTTCTGAGGAAGAAACAGTTCGTATGTAAATGAAACTGCAGATGTCTTTCACAAGCTTTAAAGTATATTGTCTGCACCCCCCCCCCGCCATGTTGATTTTTTTAAAAAGATATGAATATTTTGATTAATTTAAAAAGAAATCATGAGCTTTAAACAGTTTGATTTTACTTATAATACGCACATGTTGTATGTGTCCCTGATAGACCGCATACTACTATACTAAGCAGTATGTTACTAATACTATCCCTATGTGACAAAGCTGCATGCTATCATACTTATTAGTATGCTGTCAGTATGCCACCAATATTATAGATACTGATAGACACCTAAACTACATACTACCATACTAATCAATATGCCTCTAATACTATAACTACATTCCACACTACTAATCAGTAGGCTACTATCACTAGCGCAGCAGTACATACCAGAATGACATACTACCACACTAATTAGTATGCTAAATAGTACTATACTAGTCAGTATGCAAGTTACACAATAACATACTACCGTTCTATTTAGTACACTACATACCAGTATACTAGTTAGTATGCCACTAGCACAATAACATACTGCCATACTAATTAGTATGCCTCTAGTACTATCCTTATGTACAAAAACTACATAATACCATACTAAACAGTGTCAATAAGTGATTTGTGCACGAATGTATACTACCACACAAATTAGTATGTCATTAAAATTATAGGTATGCAGAAAGGCTACTTACTACCCTACTAATTAATATTCTACATTTTATTATAGGAATCCTTGTCAACATACCAACATACTAATTTTAATACCACCGATTATAAAGCTACATATCAAAACTGCATACTAATTAGTATGCTGCATGAGTCTACACTAGTCAGTTTGCCACTAATACTATAAATACATACTACCACCCTAATCAGTATGCCACAATTAGTACAGCTGTATTCCAAAATGAAATAATATCACACTGATTACTATTCCACATTTGACCATATTAATCACTGTCACTAATACTATAACTACATACTGTCGTACTAATTAGTATGCCACTAGTGCTAAGTATAAAAACTGTACACTGCCATACTCAATAGTATACTACATAAGATTACACAATATAGTTTGCCGTTCATACTTCAAGTAACATGTAACATACTAATCAGTATGCCACTGTTACTTATAGCTATGTTCCAAAACTACATACTATCATACTAATAAGTGTTCTGCATTTTACCATATTAAATCACTGTGTCACTAATACTATAACTATATACTATCATACTAATAAGTATGCCAAAACTACTATAGCTATGTACCAAAATACATACTATCATACTAATTATTATTCTACATTTTGCTATAGTAATTATTGTGTCTATAATACTGTAACTACATACTATTACACTATTTAGTATGCCACTAATGCTACAGTTAGGTACCAAAACTGCCATACTAATTAGTGCGCTACATAACACTACATTAGTCAGGATGCTACCAACACAACAACATACTAGCATACTAATTAGTCTGCTACACAACACTACTATAATCAGTATGCTACTAACACAATAACATACTAGCATACTAATTAGCTATAGTATTAATGAGCTGCTATGAACTGAAACTACCATACTAATCAGTGTCAATATGCTATATGTGCAAATTAGTATGCATGTCAGTGGTATTATAGGTATGTATCACAATGACATACTAATTAGTATTCTATATTTTACCATATAAATCACTCACCAATACTGTAACTACATACCAACATAACTATTATGCCACAAATTCTATAACTACAAATCAAAACTACACACTTCTATACTAATGAGTATGCTACGTAAGACTGCACTAATAAGTTTAAACACTCCTTTAATCCTAAAACACTACATACTACCCTACAAAAAGTGTCAATAAGCCCACCGTGCAACAATGCGTACTAGCTTACTAATATACTCCAGTATAAATACATACACCACACACTAATCAGCACGATATGCCACACTACGCACTGCCATACTAATCAGTATGCCACTCATATTATAGCCTACGTTCTACGCACGCATACTACTCTACTAAAGAGTGTGTAAATAAGCGATAGGTGTAGCCACGCGTACTACCGTACTAATTAGTACGCCACAAGCCCTCAGCTCGAGCCCGCTTTGTGTGTGCGTGACCCAACAACCGTTTAATAAAAGCGTTATTACCGAATATCTATGTTTTATTTTGAAACCAAACGCCATTTCTGAGCGAGTAAACCCAGTTAACGTTGTTTCCGTCTCACTTGACGGAGTGTTGTTTTCCTGTTCGTGTCCGCCTGAGAAGGAAGTGAGTTAGCTTAGCAGCAAATCTGACACGTTGAACATCTCCATGGCGACGACGGGCTTACCGTCGACTTGACGTTGCCCCGCTGCGTGATGTTCTTGCTGTGCTTCTCGTTCGCCATGCGGATTCTCTGCTTTGCCACCATCTTGATGCAGCTGCGGTTTTAAACACTTCTGCTTCTCTGAACCCCAGTGAACAGGACAGGAGCTGCTTTCGAGGTAACGAGGAAAGAAAGTTGTCTTGCTTTATGGCTACGTACTCACAAACGTAACCCCGCCCACCGCAAGCCGGAAGTTTGTGTCGACTCAGCCACTCAGCGCAATGGGCCGGACCGGAAGTGGACCTAGGGAGTAAGCAAGCGTTTCATATCCTACTTAGTGCACTTACACAAGGAGGAAGGAGCAGGATGGGCATTGAACCAAATTGTAAGATGGCGTAATTCACACACACACTTTTATATATATAGTCAGCCAAAAAAATTTATACACACATAAGGAAAAGAAAAATAGTATGATGTATGTTATATTGATATAATATTAATAATATGGCCATATTATTATCATTATAATATATAACGTATAGCAATAAATTTCGTATTAAAATAATTATACTATTTCAAAGTCAGCCAAAAAAATTATTTATACTTCAGGAAAATATAAAATTTATTGCTATACAAAACTGCATACTGTTTTGCATACAGTGGAAACTTGGATTGCGAGTAACTTGGTCTGCAAGTGTTTAGCAAGACGAGCAAATTTAGAAAATGTTAAACAAGCAACGTCTTGATATACGAGTAGTACGCATTCGCTTTGTCTGCTGAGCCTTACATGATCACAACTGCACCAATGGTTCTTCTTTTTCTCGCTGTGGGATTGTGGGTAATCGTTTCCCATGCTCAGTCTCAGTGCACGTGCATCACTCATATAGTCAACATCCGTGGGCGCGTGTAACTATAACATTGTGACCACATGTGTATGTGTGTGTGTGTGTGTGTGTGTGTGCACGTAAAGCATTTTTTACAAAATTTTGTGTCTAAGTGTAGTGACTGTTCTTCAGTAACTGTACTGAAACAACGGCCCTGTGAAAAAGAAAAAAAGTTTTAAAAAAGGCCGTAGCATTGCGGGAGATGAAGCTGTTTAAAGGAGTGATTCTGGTAATGTGTGCATATGATTGTCTTACACAGGTTGCCCAGCTCCAACAGATTGCCATTGGCTAATATGGCGGATCCAACAACAGAAGCAGTTAATATTTTGCAAAATGTGCTTTCCTTGCCTTCGCTAACAATAACTAACTCATCGAGAGCCCACATGACTCACTCCGCTCGTTCAAATCCAAATACAGATTCCGTAATGCAAACATTTTTCCGACCCTCCATACCACCCACTTCTCCGGGACCATGGCTCCACACATGCCAGCAGTATGGCACATGGCTGTCCAGATCCAGAAAAAGGTAAGGAGAAAAGCCAGAATTATCTTCTTTTAAGCAGTGAAGTGTTGGTTTTGTACCATAAGCAAATGAATGCAGCTGTGATAGAGAGATATCACAAGAGGAATTATTGGAAACAAACCAAGGATTTGTTGTTTAATTGATTATTGTTCCAATAATTGATTAAAATGACAATACATGAATATAACTGTAATTAGATGGGTTTAACTGGAGAAAGAGCCTCTCCCTATCCCAGCATCATGTCACAAGAGGAATTATGGGTAAAAGCGCAACAGATTTGTTGTTTAATTCATTATTGTGCGAATTGATTTTATTTCGCAATAAATAAATATACTTATAAATAGAGGGGTTAAACTGGGGAAAGAGCTCTTGTGACATGCTGCAGGGATAGAGGGGCATAGCACAATTATGGGCAAATGTGCACAGGATTTCTTCTTTAATTGATTATTGTAAAAAAAAAAATTGATTATGCATACACTTCAGCTGCAGTACAGCTGTGTATGTGACATCTGACAACATCCCTTAATGACTGACTGTACTTGCAGTATATCGACTTCAAACTTGTCGAAATGTGACAATTCCTACTTGAATTACATTCAAGGCAAATAGGTGAACATATCACAAGACCTAATATTCGTTCCAAACCTTCCTGTTGCGGCAAAAACTGAATATCCAACGAAGATCGAACAGCAAACGAACTTTACCGCATTGTAGTGTATATGTATGTGTGACGTTTATGTGTATGCAAGTGTTTCATGTGCGTGTGAATAAGTGAAGTTTGATTTAATCTCTATACGGAGTTCTGAGCCAATCACAGCGCGGTATTTCCACCCTTTAAAGGCGCCGGCGACTTCCGGTTTGGTTCATTAGCGAGCTGAGCTCGGAGGTGTGAAGATGCGCTGGTTTCCGCTCTCTGCGGTGTTATTACTGGCCTGCTCGTTTTACCGAGCCGACGGCCACAACAACAACAACGGCGTCAGGAAAACCAAAATGCAGTTTGCAGCCGGTCCGCTTCTTAAATTTCAAATCTGGTAAGAAAGCACAGCGTTTTTTTTGTTTGTTTTTAACTCGCCCTCAAGCGGCGCTCTGATTAAAGCTCCTTTAGTTAGCTACCCAGCTATCATAATGCTAGCGTTGCCATTAAGCGCGTCAACAAAACATGAGATACATTATCTCAGCCTTTATATTTTTAACATGGTGATTAATTAAACGTTTGCTTTGTTTAAAATACCCTGACCCGTAAATTGTCATTTGAGTGTATATTTACATTTCCGTCATGACCCTAACGACAAGCGTTAATGAGTTCCCAATAGCTTTCTCCTCCCTACACAAGCGCACTACATAAAGCGCGAGTGAATGAGGCGCTTAGTGCACTCGATGTTCTGTGGAGAGTGATTTAGGATGAGGCCCGTCTCTCAAGGCCTTAAGGGCTCCCCATTAAGCTTTTAATTAGATTAGGAAGACAGAACTTTTTGTTTGCCGTATTTAATAAACCACCCAGTTAAACATGAGGAAAAAAAATATTTTTTAATCAGGTTAGTCTTTCCCCCCCCCTGTATTTGACTTGTTTAATTCAACCCCAAAGACAGGGTCTGTATCCCAAATGTCAGTAGTGCACTACATTAAACTTAATTTTGCATGTTTTAGGATTGAGCCATGGTAATTTGTTGACCAGTGAAAACATGCTTTTGTGTAAGGATTAACTAATCACTTCAACCTACAATTTATTGGTATTAAATTGATTTCATATTCTTTTATTAAACTCATGCATGATTTTAGTGACTGTACTCAATCAGAGTTTCAGTTAAATTGTTGGCTTGTCCTTGATCTGATCAGATCAGTAAGTGTAGTTGTTTGTGCTGTTTTATTCCCAGCATCTCCTGAGGCTACAAGCGGGTGTTTGAAGAGTACACGCAGGCCTTGTCCCAGCGGTACCCAGACATCCGCATCGAAGGGGAGAACTATCTCCCTCTGCCGATTTACAGGTGAGAACCAAAAGTCTGCCTTCTTTATCTTAATTGGGAGAAAAAAATATTCCTGTCTCATCACATGTGTGTCTGTCTTTCTGTTCAGGCACATCGCTTCCTTTCTATCCATCTTCAAACTCTTCCTGATCGGGCTGATCGTTGTAGGCAAGGACCCGTTCGCACTTTTCGGCATGGAGCCTCCGCGACTTTGGACTTGGAGTCAGGAGAATAAGGTGAGACTCGACACTCTTGGTTTGGGTATAAAGAATTTCACCATTCTTTGGGAAAAAAAGGCCCTTCACGTCTCGTAGCTGTTATGATTAATCTCCAAGGTGAAGTGTTTGTGAGAGTTCGGGGACTAATATGCCTCTAACAAGCGAAGGTGTTAAGTCCCGGCGGTCATTTATCCACGGACATGCAGATAAATAAGCACTAAATTTAGTCTTTCGAACGCTCAAGTGTGAATCTGAGATATTACAGTATGTTATTTGGAAATATTACAGGAGCATGATGCTCAGAGTTTTGCGTCGGCTTACAGGTTTGTTCTGTTCTCTTGTTTTTGACAGATCTACGCCTGCATGATGGTTTTCTTCTTCAGCAACATGCTCGAAAATCAGTGCATGTCAACGGGGGCGTTTGAAATCACGCTTAATGGTAAAACTCCCTCATCAGGCTGACGCGTCTTTTCTCTGTTGTCCTGGAGTAACGTTGAATTCCTGCTACTGAAAGTTCTCCCTGTGTTTCTGTAAAGGGAAAAAAAAAAAAAAAGCGCAAGTAACAAAAGTTTGTGTAACATTTACGAAAGGAGTCTCCAGTGTCAGATTACTTTTTGTGATGTTCCTGTCTAGACGTTCCTGTGTGGTCCAAGCTGGAGTCGGGTCACCTCCCGTCCATGCAGCAGCTGGTGCAGATACTGGAGAACGAGATGAAGATGAACGTGCCCATGGACAGACTTCCACAATATCACTCTTAACCCCGAGCTACAGGTCCTTACAAAGTACACATACACACACGCACACCTTTTTTTGTGTTAGAAGAAATATATAAAAATTTTAGACTTTTACGTTCACTTTAGCTATAATTAATAAAAAATGTTGAAGATCCAGTTTTATTAAAAAAATAATGAAAAAAGCACTTGGCCAGTAGATGGTGCTCTGTACTTACCGTATAAAGGAAAGGGAAAACATTTCTGACAGAGAAAATATAAATATCTCAGTAAAATGTATTTTAATGCAAATATAGATGAATTCACGAATCCAGTTTTGATTGACGTTTTGTACCCGTTTTGTTTCTCTCTCCTCACCTCTCCCAGGTGTAACGGTGCGACTCTCCGGCGGTCGTGAGGCGACGTTTCATGAAGGTCTGTGCTGAAAGTAGCCCCGCTACCTGCGCAGGCTGGATGCCCCGCCCACTGCTCGCCGCCACGCCCCTCCAGAGAGGCTCCGCCCCATATACCAACCCACAAATCCCCCTGCGGCCATTTATCACTACTGAGTCCCACATACAGTGCAATAGTGAAAAGTGAAACGGTTCACTTCAGGATTAATGCATAAGCAGTATGTTTTAATAAAGTACTTCCCTTATCGATCTTCAATTTACAATTGTTAATCGTGGATTGTTAGAGCGCCTACTTTATTAACTCGCTCAAATCATGATTATTTAACATTGTCAGTTTGTTCTATTGATCTGTTAATTTTTTTTTTATATATATATATAGCTGAATATGGTAAATATAATAAAATAAATCTTAACAAAATAATTCGTCTTTTTTTTCCCCCCAGATTTAATTGGAAAGTATTTAATAATTTATTGAATAATTCAACCAAATAACAATTTGCTTAGTTAGATTCTATAATCATTTAGCCATTATAACTCTTAAATCTGTAATATAATACATATAATATTATATATAATATTGTCTAATATCAAAATCTTTTTTGCAAGAGTTTATTTGTTGAACAGTTTCATTTTACTCATAATTATGTAAAGGGTTGAGGGGGTTTAAGCAGATTTAGCAAATACACAATACTTTAACTAGCTTTCACTTTAATAATGAAAACAATAAAAAAATAATCGATGACATGAAATCAAGAAAAAAATACTTGACAGGATGTGCTTTTCTTCTTTGTGTAAAATTTTCAGGAATGACCTTCCTGTTTAAGCAGATTAAATGTATTCAGGAAAAAGTGTTAAGTTAATAAGACTAAAACATGACATTAAAAAAAAAAAAAACTACAATGAAATGTTTCTTCAAGCATGAGATGAGAAACGGATTCACCTTTTTTATTTTTTTATTTATTGCAAATATGCAATAAAATATTAACTCTTAGGAAAAATATTAACATTTATGAACAAAAACAGTGACCCCGCTGCATCGAACCTCAATCATAACATTGTTTATTGATATACAGTCTCAGAAAAGGTAATGTTTTGATCCTGAGGTCAGAGGTCACTGGCAGTCACGCAGGCACTGCTGTATGTATGCCGTCTCCTCCCCCATGCAGACGCTGGAGCTGAGCCTGAGAAGTCTCTGTGTCTCTGAGACGAGGGCCCTGGGAAGCCTGAGAGGACGGTGCTTGGTGTAGGAGTGTGTAGTGAGGCAGAAGCGCAGGCGTTCGACGGCTAGCCGGGCGCTGAGCTGGCTCACCTGCAGCATCAGCTCCTCTTTACACAGAGGCGCCATGGGGACGCTCGGCTGTGCACATTCAAACACACACACACACACACACATATATACACACATTGCTTTGTAAACTTTGTCTTGCCTTAAAAAATTTCAAACAAATGAAACACCGTACCTTTGTGTGTGTGCCTACGCTGATGCGCGCCTGCTGCCCCGAGGCCAAGAAAGTCACAACCACAGACTCTCGTCGCCGAACTCGTACCCCGATGTTTTTATTGAGCGACACGTGGATGGGTTTGAACGGGGTTGGTTTATTTGTCTGCTCCGTCCATTTCCACTTACGCCTTGTAGAGCCGTCTTCATTTTGAATCAGGCCTCCCGACTCGTCCATGTGCAACCTGGGACAATAATATCAACCAACTCAGTGTATTCTGTGAGCTAAATGCATTTTAATGAAGCCTGTCATTAATTTAATAATAATAATAAAATTATGGTTGACATGCAGATTTTTATTTACTTCCAGTTATCAAGTTTCATGTTTCTTTGAATGTAGAACTTTTTTTGTATGTAGAATCTCCTCCACATGCACACTAAACAAAAAAAATGTGTTTATCTAAAATCATGACACTAAATGAGTAACCTAAATTTCATACATTTTTTGGATTTTTTGATTGTGTAAAAGCAAATAAACTGTTAAAAACCTGAATAACTGGAAAAATTATGTTTACAATTCAGGTACATCACACTTATAAGTAAGCAAAACAGCGATTAATAAACAAATAATTTGTAAAAAGAAATGTAATAAAAAATATTATGCGTTAAAAATGTGGGAAAATAAATGAATCAATTGTAAATTCATGTGAAAATAAATAATATTAAAAATAAT
Organism: Clarias laeviceps; assembly: GCA_030014305.1. Lineage (NCBI taxonomy): Eukaryota > Metazoa > Chordata > Actinopteri > Siluriformes > Clariidae > Clarias > Clarias laeviceps. The sequence continues at coordinate 33,714,142 of JAQMYJ010000001.1, forward strand.
CAGCTGTGAAATCAAATAAATAACATGAAAAAACAAACAAATTGTGTTAAAATAATTCAAAAATAATTCTGTACACACTTTCTGATTTTCAGCTTGTGCAAAAAAAATTCCAAAAAATAATATCTGAAAAATATTAATGATTAATCATGTTTGAAAACTAAATCAGGAAAATTGCGTTAAAAGTAAACAAATAATTTGTAAAAAGAATTGTAAAAAAAAATCTATTGTGTTAAAATGTGTGTAAATAAATAAATCGCTCATATAAAAAATGCACATGTTGAAATCATACGGAAATAAATCGTATGTAAAAAAATCACTTGTGAAAGTAAAAATTTACAAAAAAACAAACACTTTAGGCACATGTGCAAACGTATGAAACTTGTGTGCACAATAACTAAACCCTTGGATTGTTGATTGACAGAGCTGACCTCATGCCCTCACCATGTATTCCTGTTGCTATGGTAACAGGTGGCGAGGCCACTAGACTGGAAGAAGGCTCTGATTGGACAGTTCGTCCTGGTATCATCAAGAACGATGCAGACCCCTTCGGTGTCGTCTATGAAAGAGATAATGGCCAGATTTCCTGAAGGATAGCTACATTAGAGAGGATAAGGAACGCACAGTCAGAAATCATCACACACATGACAGGAAAGATATGCGCAGGATCCGTGTTGTCCGAAAAGGATACAAGACCCGGGCCGTGCCGTCCGGAAATACGGTGAGAAATTTAGTCCCGTTCGAGTAAAGCTTCTGGCTGTGGCCCTGCAATAAACGAGAGAAAGAAGGAAACAGTATAACGAGTGCATTATTGTTCTTATGTCTCTAAGAAACATATTCCTCTCACATCACAGCAATTTACCTGCAATTATATTATTTATTCATTAATAAAGAACGATTTAGATTTTTAAAAAGTCGACTTCTGGATCTTTTTGTCCGGCAGCTTGTGCAGGAGCAGGGTCAGACTCTCAGAGGAACGCGCTATCTGCCCTGTTCTACATCCATGAACTCACAGACGTCTGTGATCAAGTGGTGCAACAGAAAAGGGTTTGATCTAATAGAGATTAAACTCAAACACTGTGACACTAGTGCATCACAAACGTCTGTGAGTCCATGGATTACGTCTTTGTGAACACGGGCATTGATAAAGTCCACTCGAACAGCGGTTCAAACAGGCTGCTGTTTTTATCACAGCATGAAAGTTGACGTTTGTGAAATTTTTGGCACTACAGGCAATTTGGGAACGGCAATTAGCCTTATCTAAATGTCTTTGGACTGTTGGAGGAAACCGGAGTACCCTGAGGAAACCCACCAAGCAGGGGAAGAACATGCAAACTCCATGCACACAGAGACAGTTTGTCTTTTTGTGTTTATTGCCGACTCACAAACCAACTAGGTGCATACTGCCACCTGCTGTACTGGAGGGTGCAAATATGTGAATATACTTGAATACTGTATATAACAATAATAAGAATATTAGTGCAAGTGCTAGCCTGTGACTGCAGTGTGTAGGGGGAGCGATTGTACCCAGGCACGGCGTGAAAGCAGTCTCAGTCATGACTTGATCTTTGGTTAGTTCTTAATTTGAATTCTGTTTTTGTATTTGTATTTTGTATACCACTAACTACAATCATAAAATCAGCATTAAAGATGTTATTAAGATGAGATTCGAGTAATGAGAAGGGATTTATAATTATATAATTTCTAATCTGTAATCACCTGTAAATGGGGGAGCCCAAACCCAGCCCGAGCAGAACTATAAGTGCTGCAGAGCTTGAACGCTCCGGGGTTTTCCTCCCTCGCAGCAGAGTGCTCTTTCTTTTTAAAGCGCACTAGATCAGAAAGCCGGAAATTGATGATGGTGAACAACCCAGATGACGTCACTTTGCAGCCCGGGATCTCTGTCTCTGCTGGTTAAAAACCACATTATAAACACGGCAAAGTTGCACTTCATGAAATTATATATCCTGGTGATAAACATCCTTCTGATATCTATAGCTACTCTATTATAATGAATTAGTACTAATTAATTGTGTGAGTTGTTTATAGGAAATTAAGCAAACAATCAGAGTCAAGAACAGTGATGTGGCTTTTTATTTTTTTAAATTTTTTTTTATTTTATAATTTCTGGCTTTGAAACAGATGGGAACAGTAAGATGTCGTACTCACGGTTTTCTGAAGGCTGTCGTTTACCTTTTCTCAGACATTCCTCTGCAACTTTCTGCAATCTTAGAAAATATCAGGGACGGAAAAAAAAGATTCAAGACAATTAATTTGTTGATTCCTAATGATATACATAAAAACATCTCAAATATATTAAAGTGGAAGTGGCTGAAGCCCAAAATATAGCCTCAGAGAAAGTGTTTAAGGAGCCGCTTTAGCTTCAACATTAGCATAACTACTTTATTTCATATTTCGTGATTAGTATTCAATATTGAGTTAACAACTTATGAAACACTCATTGATGTTTTTGTCAACCATTTCATGAGGAGAATTTCCATGCTAATACACTGCTAGCTGGTTAATCAGCTAGCACTCTATTACAGACATTGCAACTGGGCTATACAGAAGATCCTGAACAACATTATATGCTTCATGTGTAAATAAAATACAGTGATCAATATGATAAATATTTATGCTTTTCCCTGAATATCTGTTGTCAAAATTGTTTTCTTAAGCGAGCTAGTTATTAGCTAGCAAACAGCATACAGTAGCTGTGGTAACCTGGTGATTCAGTACATTCAGGTGGTCAGCTGACTTTTTTCATTTTATTGCCACATAATGTTGCTGAGTCTAGACCTGAGTAACTGATCAACCCCAGATCATAACACTGTCTCCAGAGGCTTGTACAGTGGACACTATTCATGATGCTTCATGCGCTTCCCTTCTTACCCTGGCACTCTGGAATAGGCTCAATCTGGACTCATCAGGTCACATGACCTGATTCCATCACTCCAAAGTCCAATCTTTATGTTCCCTTGCAATTTCCTGATGGGTCTCATTAACAAATAGTGACACAGCTGTTTAGTTCTCGTCACATACTGTATGGATATCCACTTACTTTCATTTCGTGACATTCCCTCCCCATTCCCTTCCCATTCCTGCTGAACCCTGGCCTTTTTAGTGGGTGATCCAGGTGATAATTACACGTCTTGAGATCTCGCTCTGTCTTTGTTGTCCTGCACTTTCTCCGTGTTGGAGTTGTTTTCCTGCGAGGATTCATCAGAGTTCTCATGCAGCGAGTGCCACTGCTGCTCCAACTTCCTGAACATCTCCATGTACTGAGCGCAGCAGAAATCCTGCAGGATGAGCAAAGAAATGGTTTGGATGGATACATCAAGAAACAAAGTATTTAACTGTAAAATATGTTGAAAATAGATCTGAAATGCTCACATGATAAAAAATTTAAACAGAAGTGCACATTTTCTACATAATCAATGCGAGCTATCGACGTTCTATCTGTCCTTATGGGTAGAAACTTTAAACGTATTGTTAGCCGCGGGAACACAATTTACTGAGTTACATTTTATCCAACAGTGTAAAAAGCTCATTAAAAGTAACTAATAATTAATAATGAACAGAGCTCTTGTTTCCACAGGTTCCACAAATGTGTCCAGAATTTTTTTATTTTTATTTTGAAATGATAGCTAGCGTTAGGTAGCTGGTGAAAGATACCCGAGGGAACCTTTAAAACCTACCTCTGGATTTGTGGTCTTAGAAAAATTGAGCTGAGGCTTTGCTTTCGCACCACAAAACTCACACCAGACCGTGTGGTCACTAGCAGACGGGGGCTGGAAAAGTTCACATTATTCATTATTCATTTAAGAAAAGGATATTTTATTAGTGTAAATTGCACATAAATCTCTTTTGGAATGAATCTTAAATAAATCAGCTGAGTGAATCCCTACTAATACATCAACACGATCACGCGCTGCATGTGTGATCGTGTTTAAGTACACGGCGAGTTCGCTACCAGAGGATTCATTTTTCTGCATTCAGACTCTCTTCTGTATCTCAGCACTCCATGGAAACTGCAATCAGGTTCTTCCTTTGTGTCCATCTGTTCAACAAGACCACCAGAGAAATGAGTCGCTTATATCCACACACACACACACACACACACGCACACACACTGGCCTTGTGAGCATGTGTACAGTATGTGCGCTTTAAGCATTTATAATTTTTTTTGTGACTGTTCTTTAGTAACTGTATTGCAACAACATCCCTCATGATAGATGAAAACAGAAACCTGTCATGGTCTGTTGTTTGGTGTAAATGACATTTTCCAATGCAATGTTATTTAACGCTAACAAGAGTTAAATTGAGAATTAAAATGAAGACATATCCTTTTTTGACAACCCAAGCCAAACCCCCCTCTCCAACACATTCTCAACAGCCTCCGGTTGTTTATGTTGCCTTGGCAACCCCACTGTTAATTGTTTAGCCACGCCCACTCTTTGAAAATTTATCCTAATGTCAGAACGTCCAGGAAACCCCGATGGAAATGCTATCACATGTGCCATTTTCTTTCTTTTACAAAAATATAACATAGTGTGTTAACCCTTTACTACTTGACTTGTAATCCAACGAGTGTCATGTTAAACACCGACACTGGTTTTATCATTAATATTAATATTACATGTAGTTTCTTTCTAATGTAACAACGTAAGCATCAGGTGCATGTACAGTAAATATACAAACAAAAGGTGCATGCAATGGAGTCTTTAGTGCTGAGGAGACAATTGAAACTAGTTCATGGATTTAGAAATAAAAATGCATTTGAAAATCTTACTGAAAAGTCAGTTAAAGTTTTTTTTTTTTTTTACTCATGACCCTATTGATATTTAAACCTGATTTAACTTAAATTAGAAAGATTTATAACAAGATTTATAATATATATTATAACTGAGGGGATCTAACAAGTTGTCACAAGGATATAAAAATAATTTTGAGGCAGTTACAGATGTAACAGATGGTGGTCATAAAGGGGATTACCGGAGTATATGGCTATAGCTATTCTTCAGGAAGGGGACACAAACTTTTGAACAGCCACTGCTTTGTTCTTTTACTGCAATTATTTTAATATGCACCACTTAATAACTATTGATGTTATTTATTATTAATTATGTCAGTCAGCGAAATTGCATTCCTGCAGCTTCTCTTCTCTATTTTCATGGAAGGGTGTGCTAACTTTTGCATCAACATAGCATTTATTTAGCTAAAATCGATCAGTTGTCATGAAGAATGCATATGTCATAAGCTCTGCATGCAATATTGATTTTTTTCTCAACAATATTTTTATTGATTTTAAACAAGGTTATAACAGGGTAAACATGTAATGTTTCAATACAGATTTTATAACCCCCTTATAAACCCCTACAGCACCCACTCCGCCCCTCCCTGACTCCAAGCCAGCTTTACATGTACAAAAAAGGCTAGACGCCAGGCATAACAAAAAAAGGAGAGAAACGAAAAAAAGAACCTGGAGCTGGAAGTTTTTTGGTTCTGCGTACAAAAAAAAAAGGGAAAAGAAAACAAACAATTAAATAAGAAGGGAATCAAACTATAAATGTATATGAAAAAAGCGGCACACGTTGAAATTTTAAGTCTGAATAATGGATTGAGTAGTGAATCTTCTCCAGGGACAAACAGGACATAATATCTCTGAGCCACTGGGCGTGAGTGGGTGACGTGGCATCCTTCCACTTGAATAAAAGAGAATGCCTGGCCAGGAGTGTTGCAAAAGATAATAAACGCTGTTTAGCAGGAGTTAGACACTTGTCTTCCTCTCCAGTGATACCAAAAAGAGCAATCAGAGGGTCTGGTTCAAGGTTGCATTTCAATATGTACGACAAGGTTTTAAAAACATCCCTCCAGAATTTTTCAAAATTCGGGCATGTCCAGTACATATGAATAAGAGACGCCTCCGCTTTTTCATTTATCACACCAAGGATCAACGTCTGGGTAAAAACGGGAAAGTTTAAGTTTGGAGAAATGAGCCCTGTGTACAACCTTAAACTGTAATAAAGAGTGGCGGCACATAAGGAGGTTGAGTTGACAAGTTTAAGAATTGAATTTCAAGTATCATCTGACAGTGACAAATTTAAATCAGTTTTAATTTTACACAAAGGGGTGTGACTCAGACCCATCAATCCACCATAAATAGTGGATATTAGGCCTTTTACGCAGCGGGAACAAACAGAGGAGATTATCTAGAATGTTTGCAGCAGGAGCCTCAGGGAAATTTGGTATTAAAGGGCCAATGAAGTGTCTTACTTGCAGGTATCTGAAAAAATGAGAATTGGGTAAGTTAAACCTTTCAGAAAGCTGCTCAAACGATGCAAACCTATGATCAACAAACAGATCTTTGCAAAGCTTGATGCCCTTATTGTACCATTCCTGAAACACTGAATCATGTAAAGAAGGTTGGAAGAGATGGTTAGAGACGATAGGACTGGATAGAGGAAAGCCCAGAAGACCGCTGTGCTTTCTGACCTGAGCCCATACTCTCAATGTGTCCATGACTTTTTTTTTTTTTTTTACTGACTTCATTTGGCTCCTCTCGGTTCCTTAGAGAGAAGTGTTATGTACAAAACCTGGGCAGTTCTTTCCTAAAGGAGGTGGTCTCTTCCAGAATGACTCCGCCCACCAACAGGGCACAACAGCTCGTTGAATGAGGGTGAAAATTATGTAAATCATACGTTTGGCTTTTTTTTCCCGCTACCTACACTTTAACACAACTGAAAACAAATCTGAATGAATCTGAAAAAGAAGGTTTCTAATGTTAAATTTGAAAAGTAAAAAGGACACAGAGATGCCTAAAGAAATTTGAACTTCCTGAAAGAGTTCCTGAGTTCCCAGTGGAACTTTTTTGAGCTGCCAAGTTCCTGAAAAGGTTCCTGAGGTGCTAAATTGTTAATGTGGTTTAGGGAAAGTTCTTGAGTCCTCAGAAAAGCAACCGATTTGCTTAAAACTTTCAGAGTTTCTGGACAAAGGACACAGTTTCTGAGGTGCACCTAAAGTTGTTTAAATGCCAAAGTGTTATGGAAAAAAGAAAAAAATCCTGAATCCATAAAAAAGTGAGGACTAGAGAGTTCTTAAGCTGTAGAAAAAATCCAGTTACTTAATAATGTCTGGAGTTCCTAAAGAGTTCATTTACGTTTTCATTACGGACACTGATTTGATTAAAAAGTCCTCAAGTTTTTGAAAACTGTTATAAGTTCTAGGGACTGGGTTAAGTTCTTGGGTTCTGGAAAAGTCCCTGAGTTACTTAAAAGTTGTTTATGGAGTCCTCTTGGAGGTTCCTCAAAAGGTTCAAGCAGTAGAACTAAGGCTTTTGTCCTTCAGTGGTTAAGGCAACAGATTACTGATCAGAAGGTTGGTGGTTCAAGCCAAAGCTCCACCAAGTTGCCATTGTTGAGTTGTTGAGCAACATCCTTAACCCTTAACGCCCTTAACCGTGTCAGCTCCAAGGGCGTTTTATTGTGGTTGACCCTGCGCTCTGACCCCGGGTTTCCTGGAAAATGTGAAGAAACAATTTCACTATACTGTAACATACATTGTGACAAATAAAGACCAAAACAGGAACTAATTCAGGAGGCTTCCGTAGCCCAGAGACTCAAGTCACTGTTCAACACATTAAAAGATGTGTTGTGTAACCAAATGGTAATGTTAGGCTTCTAAGCCTGAACAAATGCAGTCTGAAGTTCTTAATTTGTCTCTTTTCTCAGTCTGTGGGAAGCAGGGAGGTTATTGTGAGGGCAGAACATATGGTGGGCATTCAGAGAGCACAGAGGTCAACAGCTGCTTTTTGCTCCTTGTGTCTGGAGTGCATAAGCAGCAGCCATGACTGAGGCTCATGGGAAAACTAAACATGGCTGCACTTCCTCTCTTAGAGCAGCTAAGGGGAAAGTCTAAGGTTCTTTAGTGTATGTGATGTAAAGCAGGTCATAGTTAACGGTAACCCTGCGCTCACCCTAGCAAGCGCTAAGATACAGGTTCACATCTCGCTACTGTTGTCTCTCGTCGATGTGTACCGTCTGATGAGAACCAGGCACACTCCTGGTCAACACACAATTTGTCTTTAAAATGTTCTATTGGCATTAGTCTAAAGTAAAAGGAAAACAAGCAGGAAAAGCTTGTTGTACCAGGCGTATTTTTTATTACATACTATCAGCTCAAGCTAACTGTATGGCAATAACTCTCCAGTAACATCACTCATCTTTTAAAGCTTTATTTTTCAAAGTGATGCCTCTAAACATGTTTCATAAGAGCTTGTATATGAGAAAATAGGATCAGTTTATGCCCCGTTCATAGTAGGCAAGGCCCAGTAGGAATTTTTGGTTGGCAAAACATTGTGGTGTCGTTAATTTGGCAACGTTTTTTCGAATTATTTTAATGAAATGATGTCGGAACAACACTGGCTACATGATAATGGGATAACACAATGTTGCAAAAAATGACTTCAAAACAATATTAATACCCAAACCTAGGGTCTGAGTGCGACCCGAAACCAGGTCAATGTGATGGGACCTATAATGACATGAGATATATACACTCCAAAGCCCAATCTCCAATCAGAATTCTAAACCCTGTTAGAAACGTAAGGGAACATGGATCATGGATCTGATCGAACGTTGGATGTTGCGAACGGATGTTAATCATCATCAGTGCTACAAATAAACGTTCAAATAACGATTGTTGTTTTGAGATTGTCTTTGCAATGGTGTGTTTATTCAACGTTTTCTCAACGCCATTCTATCAAAGTCATTCCAACTTTCAAAATCAACACTGTCCCAACAGTGGAGTCGTTAGAGCTGTTTTACAACCGCCATTCAGCATCAGGATTCCTGCTGGGAAGCTACCAGGAACTAAGGATGCGAGAGTAGAATGGGAAATCACTGAGTGAATCCAAATGACTGGTTCATCCAGTAGTACAGATTGGTCGCTTCATCTTGTCATACCTAATTTGCCTAAAGTTTTATATCCAGTGATATGCAAAAGTCTTGTTTCTACATGAAAAAGATACTATAAAAAGCAGTAAATAATAATTAATGAAAGAAAATCAATAAATGGACCTTAAATATATTACTTAAAATATAGTCTCGGGTACCAGTTGTGCAGTCTTATAAGGAAATGAGCTGCTTAGTTTTTATTAAGCCACATGGCATTGGAGGCTCATTGGTAGGGTTCTCACCTACCGCGTGGAAGACCCGGGTTCGATTCCTAGTCAATGCCCAAATCTCAGCCACTGGAGGCAGTGCTGGTCCCAAACCTGGATAAAAAAAGAAAGGTTGTGTCATGAAGGGCATCTGGCGTACAACCTGTGCCAGGTTGTTGTGTGGATCAGTTGGTTGTTTATGCAGCAAAACCCAGAAACTTTCTTTTTATTTTATTTATTCATGCTTTTTGTCTGAAAAGTTGTCTTTTACATAATATGCTGCTTTCTTGTTTTCTTGTTTCTCTCTCTCTTTTTTTTTGCTGGGATACTAATGTTTGGAAATCAGAACGTTTTTGTACTACTGTAAGAAAGCGTGTAAAAAAAACGTACCTGGGTGCCTAAAACTTACTGTATGTACAAAATAATTGTTGTTAAAAAAAAAAAAAACTGACAATGGTGGAAAACCTCCTGTCTGCTACAGAGTGCTGACACTGGAGACTCCTTCCATAAAACTTTAATAAACATCTTTTTAAGGCAAACTTTTCTTAAATAGCAAATTTATTTCATAGTTTTTTTAATTAGACTTGGATTATGTAGCTCATTCACCATACAAGTCCACCATATATCTGCGTTTTTAAACTGTACCTATAGCATAAAGTATCGAAATTAGCACATGAATATAAACTGATGATTTGTTTTACAGCCAGCAACTGCAGGAAAAACTGCAGAATTTAAAAGTGATTTTTCATTCAGTCGCACTGAAACGTTTCACTGACTTTCCAAAGCAATTCCTCTTTCAAAGTTATTAACATTTTAACACTTAGTAATTACACACACTTTAGCCGCATTATTGCAACAAAGCGGAATTCTCAGATTAGCTTTTGTTTGCCGTACCTGATTAAATTTTGGCCGTGTTAACAGCGGCGTGATAATGTGCAGAAATGACTGTGGTGTTTCTCAATGTGGTGCAAATCACGACCCAAATCACCCTGTTATATCTAACGAGCAGGTAGACGAAAAACAAAAAGCTAATTCGCCGCCACGTGTAAATGAAGCCCTTCACGTCTGGGTTGTTTTGAGGGATTACCTGAGGATGACATTACCGTGCTCATGACTTCTGCTTTAGATAGTGGAGACATTAAGATGATTCTGTTTGTAAGGACCTGAACTGATCTAATGCATTTTTTTTTATTATTGAACAGAATAATGGCAGAATTATTGCTTTGGTACAAAAAAAAAGCAGTTCATCTTGACTGCCAATTTTTTTTTAAGTTTGTACTGTAGTGTCTTGCTGACTTTGGGGAATGTTTAAACATGCCAGTAGGACGGGGTGTGAATAGGAATTGTAGTTTATCTGTGATTACTATGTACATTCTGAATGCTGAGCATACGGTGATCGTCAGACGTTTTGAGACATTCAATGCACTCTCAAAATAATTTGTTATTTAATGCAGTTAAATTTGCCTTACAGCAATCAGTAATTATTATAAAGTTCTGCTGGGTTTAGGTCTGGACATGACCCAGGCCCTGGCTCCAAACACCATTGTCATAGCCAGATTGCCTTCCACTTCTTCATATTTTGCTTCCAAAGAGCCAGACTTTCTTGTATTTTTAACGTGGCCTTGAGGAATCGTTCTCCAGGCTTCCTGAAAAACTTTTTTGTCTCTCATTTTTAGTCCAGTCCCTGTACCTGAGCATTTTCTCATACAGAGGAATGTTTTTTGTGTGAACCAGTGAGAAACAGGTGCAGATGATGACAGATGATCAGGCCGGTGATTAGTTTACTGCTGATGCTGATGTTGTGCCCTCAACATTTCCATGTACTTGACTTGGAGGCTCAGTGGGCTGGGTTTTGTTCCCACCTCAGGTCTGTGTGCATGAAGTTTGCGTGTTCTCCTCGTGCTTGGTGGGTTTTCTCCGGGTACTCTGGTTTCCTCCCACAGTCCAAAGACGTGCAGAGTTGGTGTTCCCAAATTGCCCATTTTGTGTGAATGAGTGGAAATGTGTGTGTGCCCTGAGATGGATTGGCACCAAGCCTCATGTCCTAAGTCTCCTACCCCTAATACCCCCCACCCCCCATGTGACCCTGTATAAAAAATAAAGTGGTATAAACGATAAGATGACATCTTTATGTCGTTATATTATTATTTAAGGGAGAAAAACACAAAAAAAATCATTATTTGTAACTAAATATATTTTTCCCTCATTTCTACTGGTTAACATTTCATTTCTGGATTATAATCGCATTTAAATGGAGGCCAATGGAAACATCACAAGCGTAGTTATTACCCGACCGATGCTTAACAAATCAGTCTTACTGTTGATGTTAGTAATAATCCGGTAAGGAAGCTTGTCTGTCATTGAGACGGCATTATGGTGCAATATGTATCTCTTTCACACAGATCATTGATAAAGAAGACTCCCAGTTCATGACCACCTGCCCACGTGCCGTCACAGAGAGTGTTCCCCGGAGACGCACACGGATCCAGGTGTTCTGGACAGCGCCACCTTTAGGCAGCGGCTGCGTGATACTCAAGTAAGTGATCGATTTTGTGCATTTCGGAGCTTTTAACTGTAATCGAGTCAACAGATGCAAATCTGCAGAGTGTGAGTTACAAACTGACTAGAGCTCTGAGCTGATGCTCCTGTTTGTTTGCATACTTATCATGAAAGTGCTGTGCAAGAATTTTGGAGGTCACAGAAAATGGGAAAAAATGCAAAGTGCAGTTGATTACATCTTCCTTAATGTATATTAAATTTCAAGCAGTAAGTGGCACGCAATTTGGTTTGAAGATGTAAATTAGCACCATGTGTGTTGCTGTATAGACAGTGTTTCCAGGTGAAAGGGTTTCCGACAGAATGTTGTTGCTTTTAACTAATGTTTATAAATGTGACAAAAAAAATTTTTGTGTGCTGAACTGCTGTTGCAGGCAGTTAGATTGGTTATGGCTTTTGTTACACAGGTCTGGGAATACACATCAAGAGCATTCACAGCAATGTGTTTCCTACACAGTGAACAAGACAGATTAAACAGGACTGTTTTCATATTGCCTCTTTATCAAATGTTTTAAGCATATGTCAGCGGTGGATCATGTGGTTTAGGCTCTGCGCTGGTTTAAGCACCACCACTATCAGGTTGTCACTGTTGGGCCCTTGGGGAAGGCCCTTAACTCTAATCACACATACTGTAATATACCGGCTACTGGAAATGCAGGGCATCCTCAGTGTCACCAGTCTTAGAGAAATGGGTGGGTTGCGGCATGAAGGGCATCTGACATAAAACCCATGCCAATACCTTGTAAAAACAGAAAAATTTTAGTCCTGATTGGTTTTTTATTTTTTGCATTCTATTTTAATTCATTTAATTAACAGGAAAAAAGATCAGTTTCAGGATTTATCATGTAAACAACTCTAAAACAGAATTTGCAATAAAGTACTATAAAATCTACAATAGGATATAACTGTGTTGATGGTTAAGGGTTTTTGTTTAAGGACACGACCATTTTAGTTTAGTCGATGCTGGGATTTAAACACACAACCTCCAGATTGTGACTTGCATTGCATTCCGTGCATTCTTTTTTCTCACCAATATGAGCTAGTTTTGATTGTTGTGGTGACACAAAGCAGAAGGTTGCGTGTTCAAATCCCAGCACCACTAAACAGTAGGTCTGGGAATCACCTGGGACCACCCGATACGATATTATCACAATACCTAAGTCTCGATTCGATTTGTACTGCAATTATGCAAGTATCTCAGTTTTATAAATGTCCAGATTCAGTATTAAATGTTTTTGCAGATTTTGTAACAATTCTAAAGAAACGTAGCAAATTATTTGCTCCTACCACACGCAGGATACTGTGCTGTTTGCCAATGTGTGAATAGTTTAGAGTGCAAATCCTGTAGGATTATAGAAGAACTGTAACATGTTGCAACCTTAAATCATACATAAATTAAATTTTTTTTTTTTTACAAAATGTGATTTTAGAGCCGCTGTGGTGATACATGAATCGCCACACAAAAGAGCCACAATACACAACTGAATAATTTTTTTCTCCCTATTTCTGCTAAGCAGCCTCGGTTACCTTTAACATTCAGTTCTTGTATCTTTCTTTCTATCTTTTTTTTTTTTTCAAAAACATAATTATAATCCAGTATTCTATATTTAGTTTACTGTATGAGATATTACAGTATTTTAGCCTAGATATGTTTTTACAGATATGTATTGTAAATTTGTACAGTACTTCAATCAAACTTGCAATCATGTTGAATTTACTGTACAATTTTCGCAGTGTAATTTTTATCTCCCGTTCTTGGGCAGGTTGGTTAAAAAAAATGAATCAGAAAACATTAATCCCAACATTACTTTTATGTCAGCAGTTGCATAAACTTGTTGTATAAATAAACGAGTTGGCATGTCTATGTTTCCAGTTCATATGTAGAGTTTTGTGCAAAAGTTTTGACCCCCTTATTTCTATATTCATAGTTTGCTTCCAAAGAGCCCAGACTTTCTTGTATTTTTAATGGTGATGCTGAATGCTTGAAACAGATGAGAGGGGAAATGAGGTTGCTGCTGAGATTTGGCCATAAATGACCAATTTTTAAATTGTATCTTTAGGCACTTTGCAAATAATTTTATTGCAGCCTGTTGCAGTAAAACAGTTGTTCCCATTTAAAAAAAAATTAATCTACATCATTTCATTTATTTTCAGATGAAGAAATGAGGAGTGGCTTAAGACTTTTGCACAATATTGTATTTATATTTTATTTCTGAACTTTAAAGCTTTTAAATCAGTTAGACGTTCCTTAAGCTCATATGATGCGCGGAAAGAAAACTTGGATTGACCAAAAGTACATTTTATACTTTCTTATCTTCTTAGAGGCTCTAAAACTTGGCCTTGTCCTCGTCCATCTTTTCCGTCTCCTCCTCATCCTCAGACAGCTTCGGGCCCTGTTTGGTGATGGAGACCAGGGCCTTGTCCTCAAATCCCCTCAGCTGTTAAACTCAGTACTTATTAAAAACCTCCACCATGTCGAGAACCTCAAAGCTCTGCGTATAAACACGCTCAACAAAGGCAGAGTTAACCACATGGTCCCTGCTCTCACTCACCAGTCATGTAGTAAATGGATTTCTGGTTCTCCGTCATGCGGCACTCCGAGCGCGGGGTCAGTCCACCTCCCGGCTGTAGGCATTTATAAACACATTATATATCTTTATTTAGTATTTTTTCTGCTGGACTTCCTCTTCCTTTTCTCAAGCGGCTCCTCTTTAGTCCTGAGCGTTTGACAGCTCTGTGGTTGACCATTTCTGCTCATTCACCGCGGCTTTTAAAGTGCAATTTGTGTTTCATGCAGAGTGCATTTAATGAAGTGAACTCCAGTTTCATGTGCACTAGGAGGGCATTCCGCATCGACGTGTGTACGTGTAGCCCTCGGTACGGGCTGATGGATGCTTAAAGGTTAAGGGAAATATATGAGTGTTAGATTAGGACGTTGTATGTCAATATGTGTAATAAAACAGAAGCGAACCCCAAATGGGTGCTCTAAATGTGCAGAACTAATTAAAGTAAATGCACGATTTAACTAATTATGTGCTCATTTGGGGAAAGCAAACACAGTCGAGAGTGTATGAGAGAAACTGGAAACAACCTTTCCTGCAATTAGTAATGCAGATACTTGAATGTGCACAATTACCAAGAGACAAATGTGTCTTCCAGGTTTAAACGTGTTGTAGCTTCTTAATGGAGTCACAAATAACGTAACCAATAAGAGACGAGAGTGAATTCTTATAACCAATCATGACGCAGAAAGCGGAAAATGGAACATTTTCTCAATTCTGCTTTTAATATTTCAGTAATCTATTAATCATTTACTTATATGAGGGGTGTTCGAGTCAAACCGGGACTTGGGATGAACTTTCTGGTGCATGAAAATGAGTCTGAGACTCTTAGACGGTTTGAACGGTTGAAATGTTTTAAAGTAGGCTGTACTGTACGTCCGTGAATGACGATCCCAGGTAAGGTGGCTCGGAGCCCACAGCCAGTGAAACGCCTGATCTTTGAAAACTTGCAGAAGAGACCCATCTGTCTGTGGGAACTGTACTGTACACACAATCATTCACCAACATCACTTGCACATTACATGAACTTGGCTGGGAGTCATTGCCACATCCCCCATACAGTCCTGGCCTCATTTCAAGCCATTTCTACTGTACATGTTTGATTTAAAGTAAAGGAGTTCCTGGGAGGCCAGCGTTTCAGACGTGAATCATGGCTCTTTAAAACCTTGATGGTATCCAAGCACTAGTGAAACACTGGGATAAGTGCATAAGTGTGGAGAAATAAATAAGTGTGTTCTGTTAATCTGCACAATCAAGAGTCCTGGATTGACTTGAACGCTTTACCTGAATCATTAAAAAAATCGCTGACCAACAAGCGAGCCATTAAATTGCGCAATCGATCAAGTTGCACAGCTCTAGTGTCTACAAAGCACTGACAGTGAGGACGTCTTTCGCAAATGTTATAAATGTCTCCTTACTCACGGTAATAAAATGTGCTTGACCTCCTGTACATGAGCATCCATCAAGTACGTCAAGATCTCACAGCTCCTGTTATAATAACAAACAAAAAAATAATCAATTAACACCTTCCGTTTAGTCATAATTGTTATGATATTAATATTTACAGTATATTTCACTTGAGTTTTTTTTTTTTTTTTTTTATCCGACAGATCAGAAATACGCTGTTATCTGTAATGATGCACTTGCAGAACCTTCTGTTTAGGCTTTTCCAGCTTCTAAGTACAGTTCCTTCATCATTTCTGCTCATATTCATTCAAATAGCTGTCAAATAGCGAGCGGTGAGATTAAACCTGAAGGAAAGACGTTTCTGCCAACAGAATTCTGTTCCCCTGGATTATGAGGAATTTCAATCTTGTTATGTATGCGTGTATACATTTTCACACCGCCCACCTATTTAAGACATGCACTTCCACATTGTGTGTGTGTGTGTGTGTGTGTGTGTGTGTGTGCATGTGTGTGTTGGGATAAATACGCACTTCTCCCTTGCGTTTCTCTTGGTCTCTCACACTCGCACTTTTGACCGATTCGCAAATACGCCAGGTGAGTCAGACCATAATGAGATATCTCACACACACACACACACTCTCTCTCTCTCTCTCTCTCTGAAATCTCAGTAGGAAGCCGAAGAGCGTTGGTGATCCTGATTACAGCTTATCACTTAGAAGGAGGTTATGAGTGCATGCTGATCTCCAGACAATAAAAATCCTCCATCATGGATGGTTTACATCATAACCGCCTTGTCCTTATCCCCGCCCCCTCCTCCCCCCACGCAACACAGCCTACACACCTTTCTCGTCTCGTTTCTTTTTCCTTCCTCTGTACTGAATATAATGAGCAGCCACATCCCTGCTCAGCCTCAGCCAGGGCGCTGTCACATTTCTCTTCCATTTTGAATAGGAAATATTTCCTGTCTCGATATGTCTCTCCTGTCTGCCTCCCAGCCTGTTCCTGTGTACGGTTTTATTCTGGATCCCTCCGAAACATCTGCTGTGGCACTCAGAAACATCTGCTGCGCTAAGACTTCCTTCACTCCGACTTGGCGCGGTCCTGGGCGTCAGGCCAGTTGAAAGGCCATGAAACGTGCCTGGCAGCGCCGCGCGGCCATTAAATATAGGTCCAATTACTTTTGGGAGACGGCCAAGAGTCGTCTCCTCCAGAGTCAAGCTGTCAGTAACGGATGCATTTTACAGTAGTGGAGAGAGAGATGCATTTTTCTTTTTTTTTTTTTTACATCGCTGCTGTTTGGACACAGTGATAGATTTGACGTTGTTTGCCTAGAATGTTCCTAGTGATGTGTTTGTGAAATTGTTTTATTTTTTATGCCGCCTCTGTATTTCATGCATTAGTCCGGAGCAAACTGTGTGCAAGTATTTCATTGTGAGTGCCAAAAAAAGATGGTGTTAATTCATGCACAAAGATAGCCAGGGAAATGAAATCCGGTACTCATCAATTAAAGTAGAAGTAGATCTAGAGTAGTAGTGACCTGATGGGGAAAGGATGCAGGATGGAGATTGCACACGTTTGAAACGATGGCCTCCCAGGAACTCCTTTAATGGCCCATACATGTGGAAATGGCTTGGAGCGAGATCAGGACTGTACAGAGGTCAGGATGCTCATCAACATCCTGTGCTTGAAGTCTTCTGTAAACGTCAATCGATTTTACACCTTCATTCACAAGACGGTTCAATCTGAATGCCCCTCATATAAGTAAGTGATTTATAGATTATAATGGTGACTAGTGTATGAAAATCGATGTCTTTTGCTGTTGTCATCCACTTCAGTAACCAGAGTGAAATGTTGTCCCGCTAGATAGTATCGCGGCTCCTCTACGGCCCATTTGATGGCAAGGGCTTCACGCTCTACTGTCGCGTAGCACTGTTCCGCTGATATGAGTTTCCTACTCATGTACAAGATGGGATGCTCCTGGTTTGAGGATGGGGGATCAGGTGAATTGGGATTTCAGCTGCTGAAACACACGTTCTGATTCTGCGGCTCACTGCACTTTTTTACTGGTTGGTCTTTCTTAAGTAAATCCGTAAATTGGGCTGAGACAGAGGAGAAGTTAGGGACAAAATGTCGATAATAATCCATTAGCACAAGAAAAGCACGTACCTGAGTTTTGGTGGAGGGTCGAGGGTAGGTGCGGACTGCCTCATCCTTTTATTCCTGGGGGCTTTAGGAACCAGCGGCCAATCTGTTACCCCAGATACTGAGCCTCGATCAGCCCCAGATGGCATCTTTTTGGTTTTGCGTTAGTCCAGAGTTAAATTTTTAGAGACAGCCTCAAGTGTGCTTTTGAATGATGCTTCAAGCTTGGCACACCTTTCTTTTGGGAGTTTCTTCCATTCTTCTTTGGCAGAATCCCTCAAGCTTAACCAGGGTGGACATTCAGCATTGGTGCACAGCCATTTCCAGGTCCCTGTAGAGATGCTCTTTTGGGTTCAGGTCCGGACTCTGGCTGGATCGAAATGGGATATTTCACTCACTTATTCATGGTCTGTACTGCTTTATCCTGTATACAGGGTCGCAGAGGACCCAGGGCATACACACACAAGTTCATTCACACACTATGGGCAATTTGGAAACACCAACCAGCCTAATCTGTATTTCTTTGGATTGTGGGAGGACACTGGAGTACCTGGAGGAAACCCACTAATCATGGGAAGAATATGCAAACTCAATGCACACCGACCCTGAGGCGGGAATCGAACCTGGACCCGGGAGGTGCAAGGCAACAACAGTGGTAACCACCAAGCCACCTGGGATATTACACTCACTCTCACTCACTCATCGTCTATACCGCTTTATCCTGTATTCAGGGTCGTGGGGGGTCTGGAGCCTAACCCAGGAGGCTTAGGGCATGAGGCAGGGTACACCCTAGACAGGGTGTCAAACCATTGCAGGACACACACATACATACACTACGGGCTATTTGGGAACACCAATTAGCCTAACCTACATGTCTTTGGACTGTGGGAGGAAACTGGAGTACCTGGAGGAAACCCAC
>JAQMYJ010000001.1:33741114-33756774 GCA_030014305.1 Clarias laeviceps
GTGTTTAGGTGTTGGTGAATTACAAACTGTGCTGGTCACTGGCCCTCCAGGACTGGATTTGGAGACCCCTGTTTTAGCAAAGAAATTACAGAAATTTCTCACATACAGTATTTATCTGGCTTCCATGTCAATCACTAGTTAATACATTAACTAATAATCTGCTGACCGTTAATAAGACGTGTTGAAAATGGTCCAATCACAAAAGCCCAAATATTTAAAAACAATATTGATTGTTGTGCTGCGCCCCAAGGATGATTTGAAAAAATCCAATTAGAGATCAGCCTCAAATCACATGCTTTTCAAAAATTAACGTGCCTACATAGACAATCGTTTGTCCGGCGCCCCGCGTACAGGAACACAAATGAACGTAATACAGTTTAGATTTTTTTTTTTTTGTAAATAAATGATATTAAGAAATATTGTGACTAAATGACTTTATTTCTAAATGACTAAATGACTTTATTTCATTATTAAAATAAATATTTATTATGGTAATAATTACGTGTTAAAGTATCATTCTTGGCTGCCTAACTTTAAGGGGGTGGCGCCCCTGCGCCCCTTATTGACCGGCCGCCACTGATGTTGGAAAAGGCATTGTTCCTTACCAAACTAATCTTGAATGGTTGTGAGGAGTTGATCTCGGAGGATGTTTTTGTACAGGACTGATGGTAGCGCTCACCTTCATACATTTCAACAAGGGCAGCAATGAAGCCGCCTCACTCCTGGAAAAACATCAGGGACAGACTGATTGATATTCTGCAAACGGTACAAGGATTGGACTGGGGTAAAGTCATTTTCTCTGTTGAATCCCTCTTCAGATTGTTTGGGGCATCCGGAAAAAAAGTTTGTCCAGAGAAGAAAAGGTGAGCACTACCATCAGTCCTGTGTCATGTCAACAGTAAAGCAACAGCAAACCATTCGTGTGTTTGGTCGCTTCTCAGCCGAGGGAATGGACTCACTTACAATTTTGAGTAAGAACACAGCCATGAATAAAGAATGGTACAAAAACATCCTCCAAGAGCAACTTTCCCAACCATCCAAGACCAGTTTGGTGATGAACAATGTCTTTTCCAGCAAGATGGAGCTCCTCACCATAAGGCAAAGTGCTTTGATAACTGAGTGGCTTGAGGAACAAAACATGAATATTTTGGTTCCATGGTCAGGAATCTCACCAGACCTTAATCCTATTGCGAGCTTCTTGTGGTCAATCCTCAAGAGGCGGATGAACAAACAACAACCTGCAAATTCTACACAAACTCCGAGCACTGATTATGTTAGAATGGGCTGCACCATCAATCAGGATGTGACCCAGAAGTTGATTGACAGCATGCCAGGGTGAACTGCAGAGATCTTGAAAAAGAAGGGTTTAACACTGCAAATATTGAGTCTTTGCATAAACCCAATGTAATTGTCAATTAAAGCCTCTGACACTCATGAAATGCTTGTAATTATACTTTAGTATACCAGAGTAACATCTGACAAAAAGATCTAAAAACACTGAAGCAACACTTTATGAAAATTTATATTTGTGTCATTTTCCAAACTTTAGGCCCTGGCTGTAGTAAAACACATAGTCAAAGGAATGTAATTGCTCTAGTGCTGTAAAACAATACTACATGATTACTAAGGCACTGTCAAAGGTAAAGTATGCATATGCTTTTCTGATTTCTCCTCCAGGTCTAAACGAGGAACTTGTCCAGCTGCTGCTCCTGAGAGACGAGCTACATGTGGAGCAGGACGCCATGCTGGTAGACGTGGAAGACCTGACCAGGTCAGTAAGCCTCTAAAAGATGAAGATCAAACAAATTAAATCTTTACTTAAAATATTCAACCTGAATAAAATGTAATCCTTATGACCACAAAAAAAAAATCCATTTATTTGTTGCTTCATGTCCCCTTAGGCATGCGCACAGTCAGCAGAGACACATGTCTAAAAGGAAAGGTGCCTGCTCCCTGTGACCGCCCTCCAGTCTGAAGCAGCATTTAAAACTCATCTTAACTAGACACGTGTGTCTCTTTTCATGTGTTCCAAGTTTTGTGTGGATGTGTTCGGTATCAGTCAGTCACGCTATAAGCTTTCATGTCATGCATGCCCACGCTAAGCTGAAAGATCCTTGGCAGTATGAACCCAAAAAACCTTATTCTGAACAGGACATCTATAGGAAATGCAACATACTGCAGGAAGTTGTGAAAATCCCTGACGGAATTCTAATTATAATTCTATAACGCTAGTTATTATATCATTATAGTTCTATTTTTGTAATTGTAAAGCTATAATGCTCTCGTTCTGGTTATTCTATAACTGTAGCTAAATTCTATAACTCCATGATTATACAAGTATTTCTATAATTATAATTTTAATTTTATAAACATTGATGTCTAGTTGTAGTTGTATTTGTGCCACTATTGTGTAATTATAGTCATAATTCTACAGTTAGATAGTTATAATAGCTGTTAATAATTCTATAACTATGGCATTAAAGTTATACCTTAATAATTCTGTAATTTAACAGCAGTTACAATTCTATAATTTTGGCTTTACATAATAAAGTATAGTTCTATAACTATTAAATTATAATTCTAGTGATTACAGAACCAAATTCCTCACAAAAAGGAGATAATTAGAATTATATCAAAACTTCTTGTGCTATAATTCTTAGTATATTTGCTATACGTCTGTAGTATATTTTTACAACTTTTGACTTTATCCTTGGTTTAGTGGCAAAATTGATAGTATTCAATGTCTTTAAATTTGTGAAGGTTACTTTTCACACATTATTGACAATTAAATAATAATTTCATATTTAAGGGTGATGTTTGCTTTTAGTCTGTAAAAGACTCTAAATGAGACTACATGTCATTGGACACTAATGTATGAGACAGCATTAACAAAAATCCAAATAAAGTAAACAAATCCAGATCAAGTAATCCACATTTTTAAGTTTAATTCTACCTATTTCTTAGTAGAAATTTCTCAAGGTTAAAACTTTTGTCTGACAGTGTATTGATTTAAATGCTTATTTATCTAGCTTATAGTATTGTGTGTTTGCTAATTATAATAATAATTTTTTTGAAAATTTAGGTCACACAAGATACCATTCCAATACTGAAGCAAGGTTAAGAGCGTACAGGCTAAATTTGAATTATTATTAATAAATTATGCAGTACGCTTTTGTTCTCATCCGCAATCATACACAAGACAGAACTGCTTAACAACTAATAACCAAACTACAGATGCTTATATTTCCATGGAAAATGTTGTATTAATTATTTAACTACGAACTAGCGTTGACCTTCACACTAACTCGCACTAGTTTAAACATGAGCTATCGACTGTATTAAAGTTTAACTGCCATCAGGTGTAAATATAACCGAATGAAGTTCCTGATTCTCTTGATATTAACATTCCTATTAAAAATTAAAGGTCGCAGCATTTTGATTGCTAGTAAACAGCGTGCGTTTGCTAAGGTGTGCTAACATGGCTAGAGACTACAACCCAATGTTAAAGCAGGGTAGAAAGATTGCAGCTGAGGTGAAAGGTGTTAAAATAAATGAATAAACAAATAAATACATAAAGAAAGAAAGAAAAAAAGGAAGAAATACTTAAGGTATGACTGCAAACAACCCAGGAACAAAATATTAATAATTAACAATATCTCTGGATCGTACATGAGTAGCACAAGAAAGGTTTATAGTATCCATTACCACAAACACATAATAAATAACCTTTAAACTTTCCTGAATTTGTGACATTGTCCACAGAGCCAAACCTTTAACTGCCATCAGGTGCAACTATAACCATAGGACTTTGTTAAACTACCATTTTAAATTTATTAAAGTAGCTAAAGCTAGCTTGCATTCCAATAATAAAGAAGAATAGGAGATTAGCGAAGTAAAGAAACAAGAAACATAATGACAAAATGATTATTATTTTTATTTTAGAATATAAAAAGATTATTTTAGAATTATTTTGTTTGAAGTTATAAAAAATTATTCACCACCACAGAAGTGATGTTTTTGTAACCTTACTTTAGTATAAGCATGATTTCCTATGGAAAGCTCATTTCCCATTGATGAACATTTTTGTTTTGTTGTTTCTTGTTTAAGGTCATGTTCTAATGTTGGGAATACTAGCTAAAGTGATGTGTGCCTATCGCTCCTATTGGTTCAAAATTGTCAAATCAAGATATTCAGTTGCGAATTAAAACATAGTAGGCATTGAAGTGGTATTAAAGACTTCCATTAATGTTATAGATAATTATGCCTTTCTAAATTGTTATGGCTCAAAAACTGTTTTAATGCAACTTTTTAAATTCAGCTAACACAAACTGTTCCACAAAACTTCATCCATTAATATTCACAAAATCCATTCTGTGAAAGCTATGGGAAACATTCCATTTCTAGCAGTGTGGCAAATCTACAGTATTTATGAAATTAACTTAAGAAAAAGTGACACATTCGACCAGATTTGACAATGCGCCTTTTAATTAGCTTTCCTATTCCTCATGGACTACGATGTGCCCAAGCATGTGGAAATGTCTGGAGCGAGGTCAGGACAGTACGGGGGATGTGGTGATAACTGCCAGCCGAGTTCCTGTAATGTGCAAGTGGTGCAGTGGGCAGTATGAGGTCCTGCACAAAAAAGAACACATTTGGTGATCAAACCAGGTCATTTTTCCATTTAAGGTAAGAGCCATTAAAGGAGTTCCTGGGAGGCCAGCGTTTTAGACATAAAACAAGCAGTCCAATCATGGCTTTCTACCTTGACGGTATCCAAGCACTAGTGACATGCTGTGATAAGTGCATTAGTGTAGCAGGGGATTATATAGAGAAATAAAGGAAGTTTTTACGCTCATGAATGTGTTCTGTTATTCTGCACAATCGAAAGTCACGCTTTGACTTGAACACCTTGTATTCTGTGTAGAATTATAAAAACTATATTTATTTTTCACCCATTCAGACATGTGACAGGTTAACGTACTGGAAGCTTTGGAATCATATGTGCTAAATAAAATCAATAAACATCTAACTTACAGAATTTCTCATCACTGAAGTTTTTTTTTTTTGACAAATATTCAAAAATATTTTATTTTATTCTGCTTATTCAGAAGTGTTGATTAATTTGCATTTTAAACTCATAAACTTAATGAATAAAAAAATATTATTATTAAAAAATTTGTTATTAACTATCATTGTTTATTTATTGAAAAAAGGGCAGCATATGTTGGGTCGAAAAGAAAAGAAAAGAAAACTGCTTGTCATGTTACTTGGAAATCAGAAACTGTAAACTCCTCTCTCCTAAAGACTTTCCCATGGTGGAAAACCTACTAATTCAATAGTAGTGATACTGATACTGATAGTGATACTGATACAAAGCACTGACGCCGGAGACTCCTTCCATAGATGCATTTCCATAAACCTCTCCTTATAAATATTATATTATAACCGTACCATAAAGCTAATATGTATCTAATTATTTTTTTCTTCATTTTGCTGTATACTTTTCTTTGTTCAGGAAAAACGCATTCATTCTGTTTGTTATTAATGTTAGATCACATGGAGAATGCTGCGTTGTAAATTACTACTGAACCTGTTTGCTTCCCTTTTGCTTTTTTTTTGTGTGAATGCCTGCCGTACAAATAAAAACACTTAGTGTAAGACTATTTTTCACATCCTGTGGTTTCAAGCTTTACATCATACACAGTTTTTTTTCTTTTTTTCGGGTATTTCTGCAACATGTTTGTATTCTGAAGGGAAACACATAGCTTTTCATAAAATGTCAGTAATGTGCGTAGTGAAGCACATGACTAATAGACAACAGCAAAAATCAAAGTGTTGAAGGTTTGTCACATGATTACTTGCAAATCCTCATGTGTGTAATGACTGTATACCAGGATAAACAAATCTGAGAGGGGACGTCCCTGTATTCCTTCAGCTTCATGCACCTTGAGTAACGTCCACCAAGACTTAAGGGGTCAGACCACAAAGCGTTCTAATGTAACATGACAACTAACTTTTAAATACATTTTATTAAACACAGTTTCAGCTATTATTTATTCATCACACCAGGAATATTTTACCTCTTATGAATTTGGTGTACATTGCACAAATCTAGCTTATTACTGTAACTCACTCAATATCGCTTTATCCTGTGTACAGGGTTGTAGGGGGCTCGGAGCCTATCCCAGGAGACTTAGGGCATGACGGGTACACACTAGACAGGTGCCAATCCATCGCAGGGAATGCATACAAACTCATTCACATATTATGGGCAATTTGGGAATGTGCAGGTCTTTAGACTGTGGGAGGAAACCGGAGTTCCCGGAGAACCCGGCCGGGAATCGAACCGGGCCCTGGAGGTGCGAGGCGACAGTGCTAACCACTATATGCCACCATGTCCACCTACTTGTATTAATGTTGTGTTGAATAGCTTTGTGACAATTAATAAATAATTAATAGGTAATACTCGTCATATTTGTGACGATGTTAATGTTGATGATTTAAATGTTTTTTGAACGTTTTGCTCTTTTTTTGGTTTTCCATGTTGAACAAATCTCTGATAATTGCCTTTTTTATTTTATTTTTTATTTTTTATAAAATTATAGGAATTCATATAGCAACACTATTCATTTCTGTATTCTGATTGGTCACACTGTAAACCAGAATAAGTTGGCAAAACTCAAAAAATTTGAGGTAATCAATTACATAAAATTTTTTAAGTAATGATGTTTCCAGTTTTAAGTAAACTGAACTATGAGTTTTTGAGTTTCTTGTACTCATTCATATTAATTGTTCTTTACCTGCATTATTGACTAGCCTAACTCATACTATTTAATAGCAATTATCATTTTTTTGTTGTTGTTGCAAATCAAATAAATTGTTGTTTGTCTTTCGGCTTCTCGCACCAATGGGTCGCTACAGCAGACAATCCGGTCCGCACACAAGCTTGGCACAGGGTTTACGCCAGATGCCCTTCCTGACACAACCCTCCCATTTTATCTGGGCTTGGGACAGGCACTTCATCCAGTTGATGGGAATAGAACCCAGGCCTTTCGCATGGCAGGCGAAACACCTACCACTGACCCACAAGTGCCCTATTGATGACATCAGACACAAAATCGCTAGTCTGAAAGATTTTAAGTTGGTGGAACTTCAAGGTGACAGTTACTGTTACTTAAGTACTTACAGATATTCAAAATATCAAGTTTGTTCAGCTAACTTGAAAAGTGTCATTTCTACAAACTCATAAATAACAAAAAGTTCTAATTACTCATCAAGGTTTATTCATTTGAACTAATTGTAATAATTTAAGTTAACAGTACTCAATATGTTTAATTACTTTGAGCATTAGGGTTTACAGTGCAGAAGGTGATGATGGATTTTTCTACACCAGATATGATATGCTGATAGCCAGACTTGTTTAAACTGAGAGCAAGACTACGGTAACTTGAAAAGCCACTCTTTACAAACGTGGTCAGCAGAAACCACATCAAAGTGGAACTTTTCAATCCCATCTGCTCCTGTCTATATCTGTCAAGAAAAGAAATACAAGGCTAGTTAGCCAGTTGCAGGTGGGGAAAAAATCTGGCTGATGCATATACAACATGAATTCTTCAAAGCTCCTTTGAGAGAACAGGTCAGCCTGGTGATGGAGGTGTAACGGTGTACGGAAAAAAATCTCAGCAATGCAGGGCCCCTGAATACCAGTCGAGTAATGTTTTGAATGCCACTATATAGTTGCAGATGATTCCTTACCATGTTGCCAACACACCATACCATGAAGAATAAAGACTATTTTCATTGAGCAATTGAGTGTTTTACTGTATATTTTTGATTCACCTATTGTACATAGTGACGGCGATATGGAGTTTTATCTCTATTTCAAATCACACACAACCAGTGTTGAGGGACGTTACTTTTTAAAGTAACTAATTACATTACAAAATTACTGTCTTTAAAAAGTAATCAGTTACAGAGCGTTAAAAGTAACTAGTTCGAGTACTTTTCCATTGCAGAAAATGAAAACTCCTTTGTTATTCCTCATGCATGTTGTTTTAGTCAAGACCTTTATAATTATTCTACCATCATCACTCAGCAAAGTTTGGCCCATAATCTGTTAACTACTAATACCTACGCGGTGGCCGTAAGTACGGTTCCTTATGGTTTACCACGAGTTTTGGTGGTGTGATTAGGTTTCTTTCCGCGCGTCAGTCCTTGCATAGTCAAACCGCATAGGTGAGATAGGGGTATAACAGCAGGAATAACGGGGAGGGGGGGGGGTTATCAGGGCGGGGCTTGTAGGACGACTTTCACACATACACACACAATAACGGATTGGGAATGACTGCTGTCTGGCTCACGGATTGCATAAATTGTCGAATAACGGATTACATTTTTGAAAAAGTAACTAAATAACTGAGTTCTTAAATGGTGGACGTAATGCGTTAGATTACTCGTTACATCAAAAAAGTAATCCAAGTACTCTACTTTGTAACGCATTAGTAAAAATGTAAGCTTATCTAAAATCCGTCTGTAATTTCTAGTGAGGAAGTAAAAGTACAGTATTGAAAGAGCTTTTGAGGAACGCACAGGCCGTCTACCCATTTCAGCTTAGAAACAGGAAGTGGTGCTTCTGGCATACCTGCACGTGCGAACTCGATCCTAAAGCACGTAAGAATGTTAATTCCCTCCTCCAACACCATCACACCCCTTTTTAATGGAAATTACAAGAATAAACCCTTTTTTGTGTGTGTGAATGTGTGTGAAAAAAAGAGAGTTTCATTTGTAATAATGATAATATTAACACAATGTAAGAGGAAAGCCCCTGTGAAAAAATAAACACACACACATATAAATACAGGATGGGATGGAATATGGCATCAGAATCAAGAAATACCTGTAGCCATGTTAAAGACCATCTTTCAGTGTAAGTAGCACAGACTGCAATAGGTTTGTGAGTTTATTCATTTATTTTTTTTAACAATAGGTTTTATATCACCACTACCACGACTACTACTATTACTATTTATATATGGTTATTTAATTGTATTAAAATTTTCTATTCTAAAAATTCAGATGCAGTGAATAGTATCTATTCATTTATATTTAATATTATTTTATATTTATATATTATTTTATATTATATTGAATAATATAATCTTAACTGACTTTTGTTTCAAATTTTGGTTGTAATTTTATTGTTTAAAGGTTATTCAGTTATTATGTACTATTAAGTACTAGATTATTTTATGTACTAATATTACATAACACAGTGTGTAGTTTTGTATATTTAATTTAGTTAGCTTATAAAATTTCATATTTTAAGCATTACGTTTTTATATGCTATTTGTTTGTTTTTATTCATTGCTTAATTTTATTTATTACATTGCTGCTTGCTTAATTACATTCTTATTTTTCTACTGTCATAGTTACTTATTTACTTACTGGGCCTGCTGATTTACTTATTTACATTAAGATTCTCTGATTTTCTTAGTTACTTGCTTACCTTCTTTTTTACTTACTTGCTTTCTTATTGACTTAAATTCTAGTTTACTTTATTTTCTTACTTCCATTATTATTTACTGACCTTACATAATTCTTATTACTTTTTTTTTTTTTACTTATTTACTTACTTTCTTGCTTACTTAGTTACATACTAAAACAACTACTTGGGTCTTTACATGCTTATTTACTTTAACTATTTTTACTTCCTTTACTTACTTAATTACGTTTATATTTGTCTATTGTCATCTTTATTTATTTACTAACTTGACTACATTCTTATTAATGTACTCGGGCCTACTGTTTTAATGAATTATTTACATTTTTATTTACTTATGATATTATTTGCTCATTTACTTTCCTACCTACTTTTTTCTTAACTTTTGCTTGTTTACTTACTTTCTTATTAATGAACTTATTTACTTACTTTTTTATTTTCATATTTACACGTCCTATTCTTTTTTCTTTTGCTATCTCTGCAGGTTTGCTGCTGTTGCTCCTGTGTGTGCTGTGCTCAGCCGGGCCTGCGGGAGTGCGCGGTGTGCCCATTCATCTCTCCACTGACGCGTGCCAGGGTCTGGGTCGTGCACTTCTGCAGGAAGCGACAGATGTGCTTGAGATGGTATGTAGCTAAAGCTTGTGCTGGGAAGAGGGAACTAAATAAATTAGCATTGTATTAAGTGTTGGCAAATTTGTGGTTTGTGGTACAGGATCAGCTGTTCAGAGGATTAAACTGCTCAGAGCAAAGTGCTGAATTGAGAGCTAGCACGAAGACGCTGTCTGTGTGCACACCGCAAGTGAGCTAACCCCAGCGGGGACTTCAGTCCAATATACTGCACCAACAGCACACTTAAACACCCAGGGGCATGTGGTTTAAGAAAAAATTGCTCAACACAATAGCTAGGGAGATACTACTAACTGAAGAGACCAAGATTAATGAAACTGAAGATTCTCTGCTATTTAAAGAGGCTGAATAGTTTGAAAAGTGCAAAAAAGTTAATTCATCACTTAAATAAAAATATAATAGAATAGAAATAGTACTTGATTTTGGATCAGCATGATGTAGCTAGTTCTCAAATTTTTTTTTATTTTTTATTGCAACACATTCACTAAGAACAAAATATTTTCTCTCTACTCTTTATCGAACAGAGCTTGATGTGCTCGGAGGGCACACTTAACTTCACTTTTGATCAGGTATGTGCTTTACATTCATTCGGACTCAAATCCATGGCTGTGGAAATTCATTATTTAATTAATACTTGCTAATATCAAGTTTAGTTTGAAGTATAACCAGATGTTACCCTAGACTTACTTCATCCAACATGGATGGTAACAGAATGGAATAATGATCCAGAATTGAACAGATTCTGATTTAACTACTTTATCGAAAGTTATATATCAAAGTCAGCTTGTTAGGATGACCTGGACAAGCTAGCTAGCTAGTTTGCAAGCAAGAACTTAGCATTAAGAAAAGGCACCAGACCTGTTGAGAACCATTTTTACTGCTATTTTAAGCAATTTCTCTCTGGGCTTAATAAAATTATTTGAATCTTGAATCTATTTCAAATAACTTATAACTAGCTACTAGCTATGTAGTTAATTACTAGCTAAACATAACATACTTTGGATAAATGTAAAAGTTAGGAAAAAAGTAATTTTTGCCACAGAAGGGAGTACTATCAAAAGGAAAATCAACATGGCCATGCTAAAAATAGTACTCTAATGCACCTTTCTCTATTATAATCACACTTTTGCCCTCAGGATGAATGTCTGCAGAGTGTTCTGGAGGATCTTCAATATTACCGGGCAACATTTAAATCTTACGGTGATCCAGACAGAATCCTAGAACAGTCGGTGCTCAAAAGCATCGAAATCCTCATGCAGGTATAAACTAAATGACTAAAGCACTTTAAAAAAAAATAAGATTTAGAAATTACAACACTTCCCTATCATATGTTATCTGATGTTGTTTAGCTAGCAAATAAAAATCACTAATTCATTAGCAAGCTAGCTAAGCAGAGGACTATTATGTTGGTTACTAACAAAGGCATTTTTTTTTTCATTTAATTCTGAATAAAGGCACTGATTGTCTTGGAAATATAATCTATGAACCAATTTGTGTAGAAAACAAAAAGAAAATTGTTGAAAACCGCTGACCTAAACCTGCAGGTCATGCTATTTTCAGGCACAGTTATTTTTGGTGATGCTAGCTAGCTAGCTAAATACTTTACATTTACCACAGAATTGTTGTTGCTAGCTAGCTAATTTAGCTAACAGTGTCTTCTGATGAAATTGAGAGCAAACTAGTAACTAATGATGAAAGATTACATAAATGTCGTACTGTTTGTTTGTATCTTGTTTGTTTAAGAAGCAGAATTAATACTTAAAAATGAAAAATTTGCTGCGTCACCTATCACTAGTTTATATTTGCGAAGTTGCGAATATTTAGCCATTTTATAGTACTTTACCTTTTATGCAACAGAAAGTAGTCACTTGTAGTTTATTGTATGTTGCTATTAAGTATCAGATTTAAGTCAGATGCATAATATGTACAGTATATGATATGTGAAATTTTGTTTCAGAGCTGCTTTTCTACCACATTCCTTGATGGTGATCTGGTAAAGGTAGGATTGTACAATTTTATATATAATTTTATTATATTTAATAATGTTTATAATATTTAATACATAAAATATGATTAATGTAATAACGTAAATCAGTGCCTTTTCGTAGTTTAAAATATTTTTCAATCATTATTCCCTAATAGGGAATGTAAAAAACAATAGGGATGTAAGACTTTTGTTCTCCTGGTACATCATCAGAACGATACATTTGCTATATGTGTTGATTTGCTTTGCAGATCTCTGTGGACCCAAAGAGCTCCTTCGAGAGACGCCTGAAGCTCTGTAAAGTCCTTAAAGGCTTTCAGATCCGCACTATTACCATCAACCGCGTGCTGAACCACGTCATCAGCACTTCGCAGTCATGATCACAACTAAGCTAATTTTAGAATTTTGTAGAATTATTTATTTATTTAACACCAGCATTGAATATTGTTTTGTCTCAATGACAAATCCAAGTAAACCTATCATTTAAGGGTTTTATTTAAGTTTTTAATGTTATTTAAGCCTATTTATTTAGTCTATTTATTACTAAAGTTTATGTTGTGGTGTTTTGAATGACTCGTTGACTCAATTAAACATATTGCATTTGAAAATGATGTGTTTAGTGTGTTTTTATAAAGACAAGGGTTAGTTATTTTACATTGCCATGTTCTAGTATAATGTTCTAGTCTGTATCTTCAAACAATGAAACCATTGATATTTCACATCTGGTGAATCAGCATGATCCAGTAATCAGTTTTAATAATCAGCATAAGTACCTCATGTAGCAGATAGGTTTTCCATATTTATTAGAACAATATACTGTACCTTTGCCCAACAGGAGTGTAAGTCCTACTATTAATAATTACACTTGAGTGCACACTTCTATTAAATTCTATTTTATTCCATGTTGTATAGTTTTGTGACGGCTGATTTCCTGATTTGTGTTTAAAAAAAAATCTGCATTGGTTGCCACCCAATCTTTCCTTTCAATTTCCAACAAAATAATAATTAATTTTTTTTTTTATTACATAAGGAAAGCAAGAGACTATAGGCGAACACAATACAGTAACAACAATCTTTGTAGAGTAAGTAAAACTAGCTTTATTTAAAATTTTAAATGTACTTGAATTAAATTCTAGAATTCTAATTCTTGGTTGGGTAGCTCGTATGCAGAAAATGATTTCAAATCGTAAGGCGAAAATTTTTAAAGCGAGGCGTTTGTATGCCAGAGTTTCACTGTAGTTATTTGTATATTTCATGTTAATTATGTTTATTTTTATATATAAATATATTTGTTGTTACTGAGGCTGAACACTGAAAAAACAGCGTTTTACGGTGTAACATATAGCATCAATTCAACAATTATTTAACATAAATTATTTTTGAAATTTTTTTCTTAATTTGTGCCATAAATGAAAATGTAAAATTATATGTATATAGATATAGATATATATTCACTTTAGTTAGAAACCGTTCTATTGTTGTAAATACAAATAAAAATATAGCCCAAGCACCTGTGCCATCACCACCCAGGTGATATCACTGAATATAGCTTAAAGGTTAAGGCTTCGTCACAACTGTGTAGGATGTGTAGTGTGTGTATGTGTGTGTGTGTGTTTGTGGGTATAGGATGCAAATGTCTGTATTTAATAGCGCTGATGTCATAAATGTGTGTTTTGCAAATTACCCAAAATATCTGACCTGAGCTGAGCCCATGACATGCATGGTGAAAATTGTTCAGCTCAATGAGATCTAGAAGTGTAATGAGGTTGACATGTATACAGTACATTCAAGTGTGTATGAACTATGCAGTGAAATCTCCTGTGAATGATCTTGTGAATAATTCTTAGAAGAAGAGAGCCTTCGCACATGTATGACATCAGCACTATTAAAACATCATTATCACGTCATTTTCACGTCGTCATGATGTCATAGTGCTTGGGCTCTAATCAAATATAATGCAAATTATATTCAAAGCATTCGTAACACTGGAATTTGCACACGCTGGTCTCATCCGAAACGGGTCCTCCCCACCTAAATAAATGCACTACACGTAATGCACTGCAGTTTTCACCCTACCTAGTGCACTAGGTATCTAATAGTGAGCCGTTTGGAACGCGGGAAACAAATAGGATGTCCGGTTAGACCCTCAGCTGCAAATATCACGGCTGAAGCCAAGGCTTGCTAGTTACCGGCTAGTTAGGGCATTACATGCTAAATTGTGAACAAAAATAAAACAAAAGCATGCAGGTTTTAATTAATTTCACTTTGGTTTTATTTTTGTTCGTTTCGCTTTTCGGAGGGGCTTCCGCCGAGGGAAACGGAAGAGGTACAGTTTAACGATAGAAATGTTAAAAGTTAAAGAACGCTACTAGCTGTTAGCGTCTCCACTTAGCATTGCCCGTATTAAATACATAGACTGAAAAAAAACCCGTAAATGTTTATTCAGAAAAAATATTATAATTATTTTTCAGTGTTTTTTGGTTAACCTTTTTTCATTACTATTAAAACTATTTTATTTAACCACTTGAAAAGCTTAAAAAGCTATTACGGCTAATTCAATTTACCGGCGTGTAGCAAACAAGTTAGTGAGATTTGTATGTTTGAAATAAGAATATAATCATTAACATGTTGCACAACAATTATCATAATTAACATAGCACTTGTTTACTATTTTTTTTTTCTCTAATTAATGTAATATTCATTTGCACTTTGAAAAACTAGCAAGGTTAGCTGTAGCTTGTTAGCTTGGTTATAAAGCTATATTCCATATTAATGATGAATTTCATAAATTATAAATTTCTGTGAGCTCAATTTCAAATGAAGAAGGTAAATCCCAAATCGCTTCCATTTTATTCAAAAGGGCACTAGAGGTCGCTTTATCAGCACTATGTAGTGTCCCTAGATAGGGAACAAAGTACTGTTTGGGTTTTCTTCTTCATTCCTGGATGGACAGGGACAGGTGGACTAATTTAACACTGTTTGTGTGCAGGATTTGGGGACCACATCCACTGGAGAAACCTGGAAGATGGGAAGAAAGAGGCAGAAGCGAGGTGCGTGTGAAGTGTTTTTTGTGTCATAAGTGTGTGCACCTTTTACACAGTTTTATTCCATACTTTTCCTTTGTACACCTAGTGCCCTTTTAAATTCCTTGAAAACAAATCCTACAGATGTAAAAAAAAAAATACAAGAACCATTTTTTTTTTGGTTAAGTATGATCTTGACCTCTTGTTTCTTTTCTAATCCTTGTTTCCGTACAGCGGACTGCCGTTAATGGTCATCATTCATAAGACCTGGTGTGGAGCCTGTAAAGGTATGTCTCCCCCAACCCCCATACTAAATAATAAACAGTACCGCTGCTAAAACACAGGGTTTTGTTCATGGTGAAATGTCCCTCATGGCTTTTAACATGTGCCGTCATTATCGAGTTATCTGGGAATTTGCACATCAGCTTCTGCTTCGAACACGAAAAAGCCATTAGCCAACTACAGGGGACATGGGGATCAACTCTGGAATCACTTTTTAATTCTCGTGTCTGACAGCTTTGCAGGTT
>JAQMYJ010000001.1:33757133-33783238 GCA_030014305.1 Clarias laeviceps
AGTGGTCGATGACCTTAAACGAAAAAAATAAACACAAAAAAAGGTACATCACTATTTCTGATAAATAATAGGTAAATTAGAGACAATGACCATTGTTAAAAGCGCTATATAAATAAAATTGAATTGAATTGAAAATTAAATCATTACTTCTAATAAATAATAGTTCAATCACTACTTCTTGATGCATACTGTGATGCCATACTCTGATCGTGTCTCAGATGTTCCTTGTCGAATGACTTCAGCTCCATCATTTCACTTATTTTAGCTTTACAGTCATGTTCTGTGAGATCATGTGATAAGTGCAGACAGATTCTGGTAAGATGTTTGTAGCTCTTGTGTTTGGTCTCAATCATCTGAAAGTTTTAGCTTCCTTCTTTGTTTGTGTTCTCCCAAACCCCCCTCAAAAAAGCGCTGAAGCCCAAGTTCACAGAGTCGAAGGAGATCTCCGAGCTGGCTCACAACTTCGTCATGGTTAACTTGGAGGTAAGAACATGTACAGCGCTCATTTCTCTGATGTTACGATTTTTACATGAGAAGGAGGCTTGCACTGCTAATATGTTCAGGGCTAGTTGACTCTGTTTTATGTTCTGTTTATTTCTCTATTGTAAATTCAATTCAATAGAACACTCTACTCTATATTTCAGTAATTTCCAGTGTATATGAAATTCTATTCCATATTTCATTTTGTTGTAAATTTCATCAGATTTCATTACAAACTCAGGCATTCTGCAAAAACTTATTACATTCCATTCATTCTACAGTATATTCTACACCAAATTCAATTAAGCGTTCCATTTGAAATGTAGTAAGATTTTTTTTCTATATTCTATTTCAGCTCCATTCCATAGTTTATTTGATTGTCTAATTGGTACTCATTCTCCTTTGACTTCTTTAATTATTCTACATTCCGTTATAAATTCTATTTTGTGTTTTATTGAAGTTAAAAAAATAAAATAAAATAAATATATACTCCACTTTTCCATTTTAATTCAGTAATTTTTATTCATTTAATTTCAATCTATGTTTCATTCAAAATTGTCTCTTTTCTTAATTTTTAAACAAACCCTGTAATACATTATAAATTCTATCCTTTTTATATTTAATATTAATTGATTTCCGTTGTGTGAGAGGACCAGGGTTGAGATTCACTGCTCTGTACTAAGTTCTGACACCTTTCTATATTATATTTTATTTGATTAAATTACATCACAATTAATAAATCAATCTATTATATACTGTATATGCTACTCAGTTTTATCCATTCTGCTGTCTATACTTTGTCATTCTTTGACTTCATTTAATTCATTTTAGTATTAAATTAATTCAATCATTGTTTTCTATTTTATATTTTGTCCTTTAATATTTAACTAAAATTTTCTATATATTTATTTAAAATACAATTTTCTCTATTCCTAATATTAATTTCCATTCCATAATCCATTAGTTGTACTCCATTCTTTATTATATAAAATTCTATTCTACATGAAATGTCTGTATATGTAGCATTAGGTGTTTAAAAAAGTCATTTATATTGATGAATAAGATCTCAGCAGAAAATAAATGTTCTTATTTTAAGGATGAAGAAGAGCCAAAGGAGGACTCCTTCAGTCCAGATGGAGGCTACATTCCCAGAATACTCTTTTTAGGTAGGAATTCACTTACAGCATTGTGTTTCTATTGCGATTACAAACAGCACATATGAATATAAGCAAGTAAAATTACTGAGTGGTTGATCGTTGAGTTTGTTCATGAGGGAAAATTACAATTAGATGATGATTACTTGTGGTTAAAACATTATAGCAGTACCCCTATATCGTCATTTTGTGGTTATTGTGGTATGAGATTTTTTATTTTTTTTAAGGAAATCCTTCAATTCTTTTAAACCGTGCATGTGTAAAGATGCACGAAGGCTGGAACCGTGGAGCGTGAATGTCGTAGGACTTAATATTTTTTCTTTTTTTCCCCTCGTAGATCCTAGTGGTAAAGTCCATCCTGAGATCACAAACAAGAACGGAAACCCAAACTACAAGTTTTTCTACAGCAACGCCGATCAAGGTGAGTCTGTAAATCGGAGCTCATTCTGGGAAACGAAACGGTGATGGTGTCTGTGTGGAGAGTCTGTGGGAACGTCGGGTTGTTCTTTTTCCCCTTTTCTCTCTCTCTCTCTCTTCCCCCCCCAAAGCCGCCAGTTCATTATGGTTTCATTTTGGCTCCATTCAAAGCATCCTGAGTCTTGCAAGCTTTCGGTTTTGATTTTGTTTCTTGCCCACTCACCACTGGAGTGACCAGTGACAAATATGTGTTGTATTATTGCGTATTTTCCAGAATTTATTTATTTATTTATTTATTTATTCTGGTGTGACCACAATGAGGTTACTGTTTGTGTTTCCATGTCCAAGGGCGTTCAAGTCAAACAAGGACTTGTGATGAAGTTTCTCGTGAACTAGGGTGTTTAAAAAAAAATTTGAGAATTACAGAAGTCCTCAAGCACAGTACGGTGATGAGACTCTTAGCCGCAGTAAAACATTTGAATGGTGCAAATGTTTTTTTTAAAAGACCTCGCTCCAAGCCATTCCCACATGTGAAGGGGTTCCTGGGGGGCCAGGGTTTAATTTCTAAAGCAACACAGTCTGACCGGATAAGTGCTTGAGTGTCGCAGGGGATTATAGTCCCGTTTTGACTTGAACGCCCCTCGTATATAATCCGGTTGCGAATAATTTCTCATATCTAAGCTCTAAACTCTGTGTGTGTGTCTGATCTGCAGTGGTGTCCAGTATGAAGGAGGCTCAGGAGGAGTTGACCGGTGACAAGTTCAGGAAGTCACACCAGAGTGATGAGCTGTGACCCCGCAGCCACAAGTGGCACAACTACTGTACCGTATGTTTGGGTTCAGCCCTAAACCTCGACACCTCATTTTCAGCCCACAGACTTAAACCCAATTAACCTCACTTCCCTACATACGCCCACCGTACATTCATCCGTGCAGCACTGAAATCATTAATTTTGCTTTAGTTGTCCATAAAATATAAATTAACGAAAAAAAATTAATAAATAAGAAAAACCAAAGCTTATTAGCGTAAGCGTCCGTCAGTGGGCTGTGCTCCAGGATACACCCTGTCCCTTATCGCAAATTCATCTAGACGGAGCAATACGTTCATACATGGCTCTCTTGACGTTGACGAAACATGTGCTTCCAGGCCACACCTTTTGACGGCCGTATAAACCTTCAACTATTCCAGTATCGACTGATCCCAAACACGGACGAATTTATTATTATTATTATTATTATTATATATACACTGTACGTTTTGATCTCGTACTCCTCAAACGCATTTCTTATTTTTCAAACTTCTCCAAAGCTGATCCGCGGTACATGGATCCGCCTTTGGTTTTTCTAAAGCAAGCCTCACGGTTTTTAAATGTGAAAGGGAAACAGGAAGTGACACACACACACACACACACACACACACACGAGTGTTCAAACATGTTTGCCATACTGTATTTTTTACATGGACGAATAAAGCCAAGTGTGTAATTAAAGCTGGTACTCGAGTCACGTTGTGGAGTTTTTCTGTCCCTCATGTCTGTGGTGTTTTTAAGGAAGGAAGAAAGGCCAACACGTCAGTGCCAGGTCGGTGTTTAAAATGATTTTATTGAACAAATAAATTAAGATTACAAATCTATCCGGCTATAAAATGACAATTACTAAACCTTCATATTCTGTACAAAAAAAAAAAAAGTTGGATAAGTGTTTAAAAAAAAAAAAAATCACCCTTGTCTAAAGTTTCTACGCTATAAATATTTCCTAACATGATTAAGACGGATTGGTCTGATCCTTCATTGAGCTAAACTGGAAAGAAACAAGACATGCCATTCGTTCACAAAAGATACATTTTCTGTTATTTGTATACAAAATGCAACCAGGTGTGTTGCTTAATAAAACATGGTGTTTCAGCCACTGAGTAAACAATTACAGGAAGTAGAAATAAATCAAATATAATGTTTCACCGCAGGTTTGATGGTGATTGTGGTGTATATAATGTATATTATATCAGTATCAGCACATGTCTACTCGAGCAGAGTCAGCTATAAAGAGGGGGATAAAAAATAAAAAGACTGAATCACTAATTTATGGCAAACTATGGAACTTGTCCTGATCTCTCTCTCCCTCAATGGATCAACTGATTACACAACAATTCCCTCTTGAATTAGTAAACATCGTACAGCTGGGAAAGGAACCAAAACAAAAAACTGAATAAAAAAGAATAAACCTGAACTATCACTACAGATACGCAAGTAATTATCTTCTCTTGAGCATGTGACCTGTTTTAGTCTTGTGTGTTGCTGTGAAGTAAACCGTCATCTTGCGTCAGTGATTTTACACACCGTTAGCAAATCATCCTTGAGAAGAACGTTCAATGATGTCAGCAAATTAAAGCCCAATTATACATGTATTCATAGGGGAGGGAAAATGCAGACGGCTGTGTTCTAAATGTGAGAAAAAGTATGCTCGAACGGCTACAGATTTGTCATCAAGTCAACCACGAGGCAATATCGATATATAAAATAGTACCCGATACAAAAAGTTGTAATTGGTGAATAAGTACACTTTGTGTGTGTTGGTGTATTTTTCTAAAAATCACAGTGATCTCAAACAGCACTTCTTTCTGCCCACCACGTGCTGCTTTTTTTTTTTTCTTCTTCAAATCTAAGCTTTAGCTCGAGCCGTACTGCAGACTTGTCGTGTTGGAGTTAAAAGCGCCCCTGCTTGGCGTCTCCGATGGCTCCCCAGACATCAAACACGAACTCGTCAGGGAACGCGAAGTCTCCCAGAGCCTCGTCCAGTGCCATGGCAAACTCGTCCGGGTTCATCTTGTCCCGTCCGACCTCCACCATCGTGGCCGCTGCAGGATAGAAAAAACTAAAACTTTAACACCCCTTTTCAGGATTTCATTTGGGATTTAGTGTCAGTACAGGTAGTCCCAAACTTACGAACATTCAAGTTACGAATTTCCGCAGATACGAACGGACTGGCAGTTCTACTTCCGGATCAATCACGGAAGTAGCTCACGTGTGGTGTTCAAAAAAATGAGAGACACTGCAGTGTACCAGATACCAATGTGTACAATTATATACAATATTTTCAGTGTGTAAGTGAAATGTATAAAATGTCTAAAGTCTGGTTTATTGTATGTGTGGGGGTGAGCGAGAAATGAGTCAGTCTCGCTGGTTTTTAATCAATCAGTCCATGAGCACGATAACAGAAAATGGCCGTCCTCTAAAGCTGTCCTGATGGTGAATAATCCTGATTTCACAGTCCAATACAGTGGAAAACAGCTCTGAGACAAAATGGCGTCCTGAATTCCCCTCGCAATTTAAAGGCGCAGAGACGAGAATTTTTTGTGAG
Source organism: Clarias laeviceps (assembly GCA_030014305.1). Lineage (NCBI taxonomy): Eukaryota > Metazoa > Chordata > Actinopteri > Siluriformes > Clariidae > Clarias > Clarias laeviceps. The sequence goes on from JAQMYJ010000001.1 coordinate 33,762,541, forward strand.
ATTAATTTCTCTAGGCGCGGTTAAGTTTTTGCCACATGATGGCAGTGTGTGGAAAGGGGACAGAGATTTAGTCAAGTGGATCTGTATGCTTTACATTGTATATTCGTGTCAAGCCGTGTAAGACTCAAGTTCTCGGACTTACGAACGAGTTCTGTTCCGTTTGTTAGTCTGATTTGTTAAGTCGGGGACTATCTGTACACGTCAAGCCTTAGCTAGCTCACGCAAGCTGTGTAAACATAGCATCACATGATCAAAAAGCATCCAGCCCCCTGCCTTTTTTAAAATTTTTTATTCTTTCACATGAGTAATAGCACTGAGACTTGGCTCAATCTGTCTCGGAACAGGACAAGGTAAGGAGTGTTGTCGAGTCGTTGTTCACCTAATTCCGTGTCCCGGATGCCCATGTAGCTCTCAAGGAGGTCGTCCACTTTTTTCACCGCCTTCTCTTCAAACTCGGTGGGCTGCAGAAAAACACAAGCCAATGACGTGAAAGAACTTAAACACCGTTATCGCTCGCTGAGGAAAACGTTCTCTCACCATCTCCTCGACGGTGGCCGGACCTTTGGAGCGGAGTCTCAGCGTCTCTCGGCCCGTGCCGACCCGGTTCTCCCCCTGAGGCTTGGCTCCTTTTGATCTTGGCTCGAGCATCTCTGTAATCGAATCAAAATGAAAGTCCATCATGTGAAAGTTGTGGTGCCTGAAATTCTCACCAGATATTAAACACTTTGCCAAGCATAAAAAAAAAACAAAAAACAAGAAATGTACGTTTCAGAAGAAGTTATTACGACATCCTAATGGTAAAATAATATGAATCTGGATTAAAGGTTCAGGTTTTTTTTCTCTCTTACCAAAAGCCTTCATAGGTTCGACCAGTTTGAGCTTGAAGGACTGGTCTTTGGGCAGATCCTTGAGCATGCGAGCCACTTCGAAGTGTCGCGTTCCCACGATGTTCTTCCCATTAATACACTCGACGTGGTCGCCCACACAGATGACCTTCACGCCATCTGCCACGCTGCCCTCTTTTATACGCTACACACACGCACACAGAGAAAAATGTTGGGTTTTGCATACAGTAAAACTACCGACATTCAAATGATGAGCCACGCATGGGACTTGTGTTTCACTCTGCTTGTAAAATAGACAGAACGATTACTCGCGCAAAAGTCCCACGGTGTCCATCTGCGACTGGGGGAAACCGGATGCATGTTTAATTTGATCAAAATAAAAAAAATCTTGAGTCTTCATCCACAACGACACAAGATGGCAGCCTTTTCCCTCTCCTCCCAACAATGCAGGAAGTCATATCCACGCTCCCTTCATGCCAAATGCACAAACATTTAAATCTAAACCATGTCCGTGTCGGTATCAGAACATCAGCAACTAGAGATGGGGGGAAAAAAACCAGTGATAACATGATCCAGTTATGTATTGTGATTCATTTGTGTGGCAAGTCATGTTTTGGCACACCGACTTCAAAATCAATCGTTATCAATTTTTTATTTACAGTATACATGTTTTGCATTTGAGGTGGTAAAGCGTTGCCATTTTTCTATAATCCTACAGAGGGCGCACTCTAAACTGTTCACACATCCAGCATCCTGTGAGGTGCGTGCACTTTTTTTGCCGAGTTTTAGGATTGTAACAAAATCTAAAATAAATAAAATAATATTTATATAGTATACTGATAGACTAGATTGCCAAAAGTATTGGCTCGCCTGCCTTCGCATGCATATGAAATTGAGTAACATCCAATTCTCAATTGATAGGGTTTAATAAGATGCCCCTTTCCAGCTATAACAGCTTCAACTCTTCTGGGAACTCTTTCTACAAGGTGTAGGAGTGTGTTTATGGGAATTATTATTTTTTTGTTGTTTGTTTGTTTTTTGTGAGATCAGACACTGATGTTGGATGAGAAGGCCTGGCTCGCAGTCTCCTCTCTAATTCATCCCAAAGGTGCTCTATCAGGTTGAGGTGCAGGCCAGTCAAATTCTTCCACATCAAACTCGCTCATCCATGTTTGTATGTACCTTGATTTGTGTGCTGGTGCGCAGTCATCTTGGAACAGGAAGTGGCCGTCCCCGAACTGTTCCCACAAAGTTGGGAGCATAAACGTTGGGAGTCCAAAATGTCTTGGTATTCTAAAGCATTGAGTTTTTTTCACTGGAACTAAGAGGCCCAATGACTGAAAAAACAACCCAACACCAGTTCCAACATAACTGCGCACCAGTGCCACCAACAAACCCTATGGAGTAAGAACTGGATGGTTCTCAAGTTCATATGTATGTGAAGGCTGGGAGGCGAATACTTTTGGCAATACAGTTTGTAATTGGCACCGAGGTATTGTGATGATATTGTATCGGGTGGTCCCTGGTGAGTCCCGTCCCCATCAGCTGCTGCTGTGTTACCCATAATGCACTGTACGAGTTAAGGCTGTGGGTCAGCTTTAAAGATTCATAATCAATAAAAAAAACAATGTATTCATTACAGACACTGAGAATTCTCATGATTTATGGGCGTCCCATCCGGGTTGAGCTTATTTCCTAGATTATAGCGGTTACTTTTAACTGCTGTTCATATAGTTTTGACGTAAAACACTTGCGAATGATTGTATTTCGTTTCCTAGTCATAAGAGTTTACTGTCTACTAAAGCAGATTCAACATCAAAAATTCAGACTGTATTTAAGGACACTGGAAATGTAAATGTAGTGATACCATAAAAAAATATATATAAAAAAAAAATCCACTTTTCCCATTATAAGCATCTATGAAAACCATGAGGTCGGATTTATCGCAGCTGTCCCTGTCTGCACTTCATTCTCCACCATGATATTTGCCTCTCATTTGCATTGAACTTGAGAAATTCTTCCCCACCCACCCGTGTGGAGAAAACGCTTCGCTGCAATTAGGCACAGCAACTGAAACCGAAACAACACTTCACCAGAATCCGGATTTCTGGCATGAACGTTCGCCGTCACGCCCACACGTACCTTGATGAAGGCATATCCGGCGCCATTGTCCGTGATGGTGAGGCCCAGCGCGTCCTCAGCCTTGTACACCTCCACCTCCTTTTTGATGCCTTTCACGTGAGCGAAGATGAAGTCCTCGAGCCCTATCTGCCCCCCGAGCAGCTTCTCCATGTCGATTTTGTGTGTGTTCAAGGTGCAAAACAAGATCTGCGTTTAAAAAACAAACAAACAAACAAACAAACAAAGTCAAGTCAATACACAATGAGGTTCTTAAAAAGCAATGTTTAATATTTATATACGGACGGGTAAAATGCGTAACTCCAGCTCATCATGCAATAATGATGAATTTGATATGAATTATGGAATGAATTTTTCAAAGGATGAAATTATAAACCAGATGAGACCAAATAATTTGTTTATTTTAAAAACAATGGCTGAAGTGTAGCGACGGAGCCAGGAGGGTTCTGTGCATGCAAATCGTTACATTTCCCTGAGCGACGTGCCATCCTGGATGCCCTTACTGAAACCTCATGTGTTTTAACACGCACGACAGTTTACTCTGTGTACACTGGGTGTAGAAAAGTATCACACACAACCCTTTTAAAAATAATCACAGATTTTGTTGTTTTGCTTTGTAGCCTGAAATGAAGAGACACAGATTTTGTTTTATCCAACTCTATTCACTCAGTGCAACTTTTAACATCCAAGTAAAAAAAATATATATACAAAAATAAATAAATCGCTGATTTTGGATCATCCTCTCCTAAAAATGTGATCAGTTGTGGTCATTTTGATTAGCTCAGTATGAAAAGCTGGAGCATTTCAGTCCTTGATAGTGCAACTGGCACTGGCAAAAGATCTCTGGGATAAAGTTTTGCACAGGCACAAGTCAGGAATTTCAAAGGCTGTATCACTGCCTAGAATCACAGTAAAGTCGGTTATTAAGAAGTGGATGTTATGTGGTACGACACAGACCGTCCCTGGATCAGGACGTCACTCAAACTGGATTAAAAAAGCCCGGAGAGAACTTCTCAGAGAGGCTACCAAAAGGGGCCAACAGCAACTCTGAAGCAGTTGCAGGAACTTGCATGTGAAAACAATATTACACTTCTCCACAAATGTGGCTTATATGGGAGGGTTGATAGAAAAAACAGACACTCATCCTTTTCCAAATCACTGATTCTGTTTTTTTTATTATTTAGTTCTGACATGTTGGTGTTATATCTTTCACATGGATGTTAAAAGTTGCACCGAGTGAATACAGCTGGATAAAACAAAAACTGTCTCGGTCTTTATTTCAGGCTGCAAAGCAACAAAACGTGATTATTTTTAAGAGAGGGTGATTCTTTTCTATAACCACTGTTTAATACCCATAATGCACCTCTGGCAGGACGTGTTTGTCTTCTTAGACCACAGCAGTTTGCAAATTTGTAACTTTAAATGTCATTTTAAAACTTGTTACACTTTATACACACAATTTTCACACGAAAGCTATTTTTAATGTTGTGAAACGTCTATGAAAAACTGTATCAGCTTTCGCTAACATTATAGCAGAAGTAAACGTTCATTCCTTCTCCGTGATGTCTTTTTTTTTTTTTATTATTATTATTCCAAAATGTTACTGAAAAACGACAAGCTGAAATTTTATCTCGCTGAAAACTAGAGACTCCTTCGACAAATGCCTTGGTGAGAAAACGTCCACACATCAGGCATTTGGTAAAAAAGGATATGTTTTGTCTTGGATGATAAACAAATTAAAAGGGTCGAGAAAAACAATATCTGGCAACCTGAAAGGTTTAAAGGACCATCCGGACATTTTGCACGTCCCTCGTCTTTCTATAAATACGTGACGGTGATATGTGATCGTGAGCTATTAATACGATGAGAGCGACCAAAGTGGGCTGCGTTTTCAAAACCTTGTTTGGCTCGTTTCCTGCGATTTCCTAAGATTCTCTTTAACCTTTGAACGAACAAGACAAGGAATGTTTGTGTGTGTGTATGTGTGTGTGTGTGTGGTCATAAAGAGGAAAATAAAAGGAGTGTAGGCATTAATCAGGGCACCATTTCAAGGCAGAGATGCTTTTAAAAAAAAAAAAAAAACTCTGGGATGTTTAATGGCCTTTGTGTATTGCAAGCTCTGTGGACACACATCAGCTGACACAAACACACACACACAAACACACACACACACAATCACTCAAGCATGTTGCCCCTGGTTACCAGAGAGAGAATAAAGAGCCCTGGATTAAATGAGAACATGGGTTGGGGGGATTTTAGAATGGAAGGACTCAGTAAACACACACTTTTTACACACACACACACAGTTATGTGTGGCGAATTCACAGACGCCCACAGAGCCGTTGCCAGGGCTGCCACTGACATCACGCTGCCTCTCACGGACACGTCTTGAGAGCACAGTGTGTTCCTCCTCCGTCCTGACGCACCAGCCACAGTCGGAAAAGCTCCAGTTCTCTCACACACTCACACACACTCACCTATCTATAACTATCTAATCACACAGACACACACTCATGGCTCATGAAGGCCAAGGTTATTTTTTTCCCCTCCCACACTTCCTTTCCAAATAATATATTTTTTCTTTCATAATTCGTAACAACGCAGATTTCAGTGACTCATTGTAGTTCTATGACGTGGCGTTAATATTAATTCCACATCCATACAGTGTCTGAACTACTGACGAGGACGACGGCTTGGACGTTGCACTCCGAGTTGCTTAATCCTCCAGCTTTTTAAACAGTTACACGCTATCCTTCCTTTGTGAAATCTGTAACTTATTATTTAACAAACCAAGCGAGGAAAAGCTCCAGTTTGAGCTGACAATCAGATTTAGACTCTCGATCCGACTTAAAAACATTCCAATTGTATTTGTACGATTTCTCTCAAGCAGCTTTATTACGGATTTTGACGCATTAAATAAAAGTAAAAGTATCTAATAACCATGAGACGCTGTGTTGATATGTCAGGTCTTGTACATCGCGATAATCGTTTTTTTGGGGGGTTTCTTTTCCCCCTTCCAGTTTTCCGCTCCAACACTCCAGTCCAGTAGGTGGCGGTATTGCACCAAGTGCAATACCGGTATTGCACTACTATGCTGTAGTAATATTCTGCAAGTACTTTATAGACGACGAACATGTTTTTTTAAATTTTTTTGTATATAAAAGCTGTTGTATATATATTTTCAAGGCCAATTTTAGACCATAGAACATTCATAAGTTTTTAACTTTTTAAAAAAGTACAAACTGTTGAGAAGGTTCTGATTCTGAACTGAAAACTGGCAAGACATTGAAAAAAAAAAAAAAAATCATACGAATTTAATCGCACAGCTCTCCCAAACTTTTTCCTACTTAACTACCGCAGCTCAACTACAAATCCACCTCTAGCTGAGTTTTTGCACTCGGCACTTCCGACTTGTTAAACCTCAAACGGTGGAAATGAACATTTTCCTGCCTTGTTAATGCTGTTGGTTCCGGGTGATTCAACGTTTATCGTAACTCACATATAAATGTGGCACAAGCCTAAACCTTGCCTTTCGAAATCCCCCAGACAACCTCTTTATCTTGATCACAAAAATCAGCCGAAACTCGTTAAGCCAGCAGCCAGGTTGGGCTTTTTAAACATTAACCGGGTTAAAATGCTGATTCTGACACGAGGCTTCGCATAGGAAGGACTGCTGATTAAATGACTCTGTTTATAACGTGACTCCGCGGCGGGTGTGGAGTTCGAACAGGCAGGAACGCGCATCAGCAGTAAATCGCAGACAATCATTAGCCTGAGGAGTTAATTATAGACAAGGTTCACTGTTAATTCCGTTTGGTATTTTAGCCTAAGCTTAAAATTAGTCCAAGAACAAACAATATAAAGTCATAATGTCATTTTTAGTAGTTTGATTAATTGACGGAAAAGCTTAAAAAAAAAAAAAACTGTCATTTATCTGTGTTTCTCTGTAGCATGACAAACTGCGTTTCCGCATTGCATTCATATAACTCTTGTATCCTGATAAAAGGTTTGAACCACACACACACACACACACACACACACACACATACACATACACATACACATACACACAGTTACGCTTGGCCGGACTGAAACCCAATAGCTGTATTACATCGTAATTTTAATATGTAAATTAGCTCACATTTGAACACCAATTTCAAGTGATGTTCCGCGCTCAAGGCAGTTTTACAAATCTGATCAATCTGAAAGTTTTTAATATGTTAAATGTGTTTTCTCACTAAAAACATTCGAGGTCACATGTCCGCTTTGGGGAGGGGTTTCGTTCATCATAACTATGCTGTTTAAAATAGTTGCGTCACCAGATTTAAAGGTCTAAAGGTCGGATTTCTTTCATTTGACGTGGATTATCTTCAATCTGAAATATGAAACGACCAAATGTTGGTAGTGGTGTTTCCCGTATGCATTTTAAACATTGCACAACTAGCAGTATTTTGGTTATTTTTAAACAAACTCTTTTGACTGACCCGTAATTCCCCTAATTTATTTTTTATCAGGTTTTAATTAGGGCCCAAGCTCTATGACATCATCACAATGACGTCATGGCTAACACATCATCATCATCGCTATCAAAGTGCAAATGTCAGTGTGTGAAGGCTGTCTTGTTCTTTTAATTCAAAAGATTATTATAAATTTCTTTAACATGCTGAAAAACGTAAAACGTAATGTTGCCATTAGGATGCCGGAGAGTCTCACACGAGATTTTACTGCATAGCTCATAAACAGTTGCACGTACAATATGCGCACGAAACTCTGTACACATTTAGGGCTCATTGAGGTGAACAACTTTCGCACCACATGTCATAGGCTTAACTCAACAGGAAGTCGGTTATTTTGGGTTGTTTGCAAAACGAACCCAAAGGTTTTTGATACACTCTTCCTAGGTAATTTACACAATCGACACCAAACCGGGCCTATGTGATCTCAAGACATTGAGGATGCAAAATTGCGAAGGGATTTTTGATATCTCAAACAGGTCAACTTTGACGATCCCTTAAACCTATGCTGAAAAGTGGCTATTCATTTTCTGTGAGACATTATATTGAGTGACTTCACATTTTTGTCCCAGCATTTTTGGAGATCTTAACATAAAATTTCCCCACTTCTACAATTATGTCATGATGGTATTGCTATGTCCCCTTTAGTTGAATGCTAACATGCTCAAAAATCATCCAGGTTGTGTGGTGCACCCGGGAGACGATGGCGCAAGGTGCTTGGGCCCCCTCATCATTGCTTGCAACTATATCTTTTTTTTATTTATTATATTTTATTATTTTGCCAGTGTTCAACCTGGTGGGGGTTCTCTAGGCACAACTCATGGCATTCCTGCTTCATTTGGAAAGCATCATATAGCTCGTACATTTAGATAACTCAAACGGCAGCGTGACTGATAGTTCCTAACGAGAAATATTTTTTTTAACCCCTCAATCAAAATTGTTACTGATCTTACCGGAGAATTAAAATGATTTAAAAGCTTTATGATTTAAAAGTACACATGAAAGGAAATCCGTCCTAATCCCACACCACATGAGAACATGAACCACCACACAGGAAGTCGTTAAGACTTTAACATCAATACAATAAGCGAGAGCTACACGAGACACCGAAACCTTGTCTTTAACCGAGAGTTCGAATACATTCCACTCAGCTGAGGAACAAAAGAGCCAAAGGTAAGATATGCGCGCGGGCAGGGGGAGCTGGAGATTTTGTTTCGGTCCGGGCTAGAGCTGAGGCCTGAGGAGGAAACTCAAACCACTGCATTAACCATCGGCCTCAGAGAAAGTGTTCTTGCGACTAAGTACATGATTTGTGTCACTTTGGAATCAACACCGAAGTCAAAACTCGGCTATTGCCGCATGTTTTCCCTCACAATATGACCTCAGTTTAAGCCCAAGCCCAACGCATCAGCATGATAAATAAGGGTTCAGGTTTGTCATTTTCACCTCATAACATTGTCAGCTGAACAGGTTTCCTCGTGTCCTGTTTCTGAAGCTAAAGTACACAAGATGTCTGACGCAGTCCAACACATTCAAACTATAAACAAATGAGCCGCCGGTTATGCTGAGCAAAGTCACACAGAGCGCTGGGACACGCGCCTCATTGTTTCAGCAACGATCCTCATGCTCAGACTTTGCCCAGTACAGTAAAGTCAAATCACCCAACCATGGCACTCTAGTATAGACTCTTACACTTAGTGACAAGCAAGGAAACCACAACCTTTTTTTTTAGGGGCTGTTCGATTTGAAGGGGGACTTTTGATTGTGTAGAATAACACGGTTAATAGAGTTATAAGATAATGGAAAAACTCCCTTTATTTCTCTATAGAATAACCTGGTACAACACTAATGCACTTATGCCAGTGTTTCACTAGTGCTTGGATACCATCAAAGAAAGTTTTCTAAGGAAGCCGGAGCCATGCTCAGACTGCCTGATTCAAGTCTGAAACCCTGGCCTCTTAATGGTGTTCCCAAACATGTGGAGCGCGAGGTCAGGACTGTACAGGCAATGTGGCGATAACTTCCAGCCGAGCCGTGCAAGTGGTGCTGGTGAATGATTGTGTGCACAGTTAGCGACATCATTTTTCAAAGATCAGAAGTTCCACTCGCTGAACGTTCACAGGAATAACCGCAGCGGGCACTGAGCCACCTGAGCTCAAAGTCTTCTGTAAGTCCTGGTTTGACTTGAATGCTGGACATAGTAGCTAGAACTTGTTTCCCTGAAGTTCCAGAGCATTAACTGTTCAATCAACGTAAAAGCATGACTTGTTTAAAAGAAAAATAAATAAATGTCTCTGAGGACGCGAGGGATGTCCTTTGAATGCCCAGAGGCGGCGATACAGTCAGCTCTGGTCATTTAGCAAAGCCGCTTCCTGTTAAACCGTGAGAATCATAAAGAAAATAGCTTTCTAGGAACCTCATGCTTTATATAACAGAAAAATTGGCCTAATTTTCGTTTCCTTGCTTTAACAAGCATCCTTGCTTTAACAAACTGGTTTAACAAGCATCAAATTAATTAGCACAAACAGCACATGCAAACCAGTTTGCCAAATCAGTCTTATTGCCAATCATATAATCGTTAGCTAGATTAGATTACATTAAACTTTGTCATTGTACAAATTAAATGTACAAAAACAAATTCAGCTGAAATCGCTAGCTTACTAGTAACTTGATTACTTGTTAAAGAAAATAGAACAGCTTGACCTAATGTTAAAGTGAAATATATATGCTAATATTAGTTAAATGTTGAATTAATAAATAAAAAAAATATATCAAAGCCGTACCTTGTGTGGCTTTATAGGTTTAGCTAGTTCTCGGTTGACACAGTTTGCTAGCAATCAATACTGAGAAATGAGGTCCTGCAACGCACTCATAACATTCGCTTTAAAACATTTTTTTTTGTGATTCACATCTAATCTGATTTGTTATCAAATCACTCAGTGTCTTTTACACCTTAGAATAGCTAGCTAGTGGAGTTCACTTGCTAGAAAAAAAAAAAGGCTTTTACACATTGATCATGTTAGCACACGTGAGGTAATTAACATTAAGCTAAATCAATAACTTAGTTGGCTATCGGGAGTCTGAGTTCGCTTAATAAGTTAGCTAACGTTGTGTGTATGTGTGTGTACATTAGTATTTAAGAGTATAACGTGTTCTTGTGGGTTTTGTAAATGTTGACTTAAGATGTGTCGGTTCTGTGTGGCGTTTTTTTATTTATTTTTTATTTTTTAAACACTGCTAGCCTTTGTCCGGTTCTGCTAGTTCTCTGTGTGTTAGAAAAACTAGCGAAACTTGCTAAAGTGGAGTATTCCTTGAGGCTAGGGTGGAACTCTATCTTTTGTAAATTTCATATCATTCATGAACAGGTCAGTACACTTTTTTTAAGTGTATAAAATAAATAAATAATCTTTATTTTGAGATTCAGTTCTCAGTATCGCCAGTGTATAACTCGTAAAAGTCGATCTGTTTCCAGATAACTCACACCGTCTGTGCTTCGTGACGCTCAACTGGTTAATAAATGACTAATAGTCACCACGTCATGCTGCTTACCTTGCAGTAAAGTTTTGGCACCTCACCTCACCCATTGACGCCTGATGACCTGCTCGACTGGTTTCATCCAGAATGAATAATCACTTCTATACAAACTTTATTCTATACCGCACCCCCCTTACACCTGTCATCATTACACAGATAAATGTTTAAAAAAAAATAATAATAATCTGTAATATATTCTTTCATCAGTGTAACGTTTCCTCTTTCCTTTTTTCCTATTTCATGTGATGTCACATCTAGGTTTGGTTACAATAGAATCACCAAATGACAAAAATGTGCATTATGGTGTTCACTAAACTTTTTAACTGACACAACTGCATCATGTGTGTTTGTGTGTGGTGAAAAACCAGACCAAACCAAAGACTAATATCAGGATTCATAAAGCAGCACCACCACCGAGCCTCGCTGTTTGACGTTCTGCACATAGTTTGGATGAAAAGAACCAGGAGGAAACACCGGGGCACACCTACAGCAGCCTTGTCTGAAATACCTTTTAGGAAAATGACACTTGTGCACACAAGAGTCTGGAAGAAAGGGTACTCGAGTTCATGAGTGAGCTTGATGAGTGTCCGTTTGGTTGTGCACTTTATGCACATTTCCAGGTGAAATGTAGAAAAGGTGATTAGTTTGTGCTTGCCCTCTGTCGTACCTGAGACGTAGAGTAACGTGTAAACTACCACGATATTCTAGAACTTTGGGTAGAGAGTGTAACATTTGTAACTCTTCAAAGTGCACTTCAAAAGGTCACAATAACCTGTATATCACTTTCTCTATACAGGTATGGCTCATGCACCTGTTCGCACCTGTTATATTATTCATTTATTTTTATTCTTTCTACAGTTGTCAATACTTTGCGCCCATTTTTGAAGCACCCAATCAATCAATCAGTTAATGGATTGGTTAATTGACTTTTATTATTGTTGTGTGTGTTACCTCGGACGCGCTAAGATTGAACGCCTCTGCGATTTTGCCGTACAGCTCCTTGACGTTGCTGAATCCCTCGATGCGGCCGGTGGGGCTGCCGTGCGCGAGCTGCGTGTGGAACACGAGCTTGGGGCGCAGGTTGGCGGGTGGCGGCGCGAGCCCTGCTCCGTTCACCGCCGCGCTCTTCCCCGCGTGCGCTCCGCCGCTTCCCCCTTTTCCTTTTCCTCCTCCGCCGCCACTGATCTCCTCATTCTCCACCAGGCTCGAGGTCTCCCGCGATTTCTTCTTTCTCCGCAGGCCCAACGGCATCGCGCGCGCCTCACCGGGAAACCGGAGCGAAGGAAGGGGGTGGGGGGGAGTGAGGGAGAGGGAGGGGGGCCGATAAATCCGCGCGCGGCAGGTACGGAAAGCGCGAGCCTGACTACAGCAATAAAGTCAACGAGCAGAGAGTGATTTTTCTTCGTTTAGCTTATTTCATCCAGAACAGAAACGTTCGTACGCGCTGAAACCAGAAATCTCAGAGATAAACAAAAACAACCCGAGATCTAAATCTGTTAATAAACAGAACGCGCGCTTCCTCCTTAAACCTGTGAACTCCGCTCCGACAGCGCCGAGTGCGCATGCGCGCACACAGACACACCGAGCGGCGCGAATACGTCATACAGAAACTCATTTACCTGCGTCAGGTGAGTCGCGTCTGCACAAACAAATACACACGCGCGCGCGCCACCAGAACACAACTCGTATGAGAATCTCCTCCTGAGACCCGGAATCTACTGTTTTGTAGACTGCGATATGTGTAGACATATGAGGATGGTACAAGAACATATCAACATATATATATATATATATATATATATATATATGTTCTTGTACCATCTTGTGTATATATATCTCTCCGTCCAAACATACTTGTATCTATCTATCTGTCCATCCATCCATCTGTCAGTCTGTCTATCCCATATGAGGACATGACATTTTCTCCGAACTTCATCTATATACACAATGAATTTAGGCGAAAATGTCATGTCCTCATATGGGTCTCAGGAGGATAGGGATAGACAGACAGACAGATGGATGGATGGACAGATAGATACAAGTATGTTTGGACAGATAGATAAATAGACAGATAAAAAAGATAGATACATAGCTAGCTAGACAGACGGACAGACAGATCGATGCATGGTTGGATGGACAGATAGTTCGATAGACAGATAAAAGAGATACATGGCTAGCTAGACTGAGGAGATAGATAGATAGATAGATAGATAGATGGGTGGATGGATGATAGATAGATAGATTCATGTATTTTTAATTGACTTTTCATAAATAATGAATGAATGGAATATATTTCTATGGAAATGTGTTTTCCTGAGGCGTGTTAATGCCCAACAGAACAAACAATCAGGGATGAATGACTGAACAAACAGATGAAGAAAGTCAAACATTATTGCGTAAATACACATTGTGTAATAGAAACAGCGCTGTGTCTGGCAGCAGAGTTACAGCAATGATCTAACACGGCTCTAAACATCGTTCATCCCTAGTCTCATCCTCTTTAGGATCCCCAACAGACTGCCTCAATACATATATCCTGATCCTCAGGACAACCGATATCAATGACGATGAAAAAAAAGCAGTGAAGCTGCAGTATCCAAAGCTGTAGTTCAGCATGTTAAAAGGAGTTACAGACACAAGCACTGACACATGACCACGCCCACCATGCTCATCATCGTTGTATTAATATATTGCTGTATCACTTGTACTGCTGGACTCCAGTATAGAAGATCTCAGGGTCTATATTTTCTGTTCTTGTGATTCTTTCCACCAGATGATTGTGATAGTACGTTTCGGGGGATTCACATTTTTCTCATGATAACTGATTATTGTGGGCTGAAGCTTCTGGAAACGGTACACACCTGTTCCAATCTGCAAGTAAATAGAGGTATATGGTGCCCCCTAGTGCCCCACATGTCACGTGACAGCACCACACTCAACATCTGGTGATGGAAAAAAGTAAGTTAAAGTAACAAAAGTGTAAATCACGCTTCATATATAGTATTTTCCCAAACGACGAAACAAAAGGATACCAAGCGATGTTGCTCCTTCACTTTTACTTGATTGAAATTAACCAATTAAAGTAAAACCAACAACTTTTTTTGCTACATAATTGAAACATAAGGGGAAATACTGCAAATTTTTCTGCATTTTGGTAAAACAAAAATGAACTCCCTGCTATTAAAAAAAAAATAATAATATCTGCTTTATCAACTTCTCATTTTTGTTACATGTTTTGAGCAACACAAATAAAAATTTACGAAGTTTAACAGATCAATAAGAATTAAATTAAATATTATCTATGAGACTAATGAAACCTAAATGCAGCTTGTGTTTTGTGTGTTAAATGTGTTTGAGATTCGCCTTTAAGCACATTACATCTGAAATATTCAGTGAAATATTCGGCGCTGTCCGTGGTAATGACATTGTGCTTGATATTGCATCATACCGTAACGTCGTAATCGATTATCGGCACACGTGTTACTCCAGCATCATATGTTCAGATAAAAATGAAAACAACGCAGGCTACGGGCAAAGGAGTCAAATCTGATGTTTACTTTCAGACATGAAGATTGCACTTGCACATTTATGACCTAATTTGGGCATGCAACATATAATATATAATAAATATATTTTAAAAAAGCACAAATGCTGACTACTAGATTAAAAAACTTGAATTGCACATAGTTTTTTTTAGGGTTCATAGCGGGGATTTGTCCGAGTGCTTGATTGGGAGAGCTGGCGAGCGTCGTCGTGGAGTTCTTGCCGCGTTCCCTTCATGAGGCGGGTAAATGGCGCTTCAGCACGTCCTTAGCGTTGGACGGCAGACTGTCGGGAAAGTTCACGTCAAACTCCACTATGAGATCTCCTCTTTGCTCGGGGTTCTTGGGGAAGGGCAGGCCCTGCCCCGCTACGGTCTTCCTCATCCCTGGTTTGATAACCTCCGTGATCTTCATATTGCACGTTTTCCCGTCTATCGTGGAGACCGTAACCGAGCAACCGCACAAAGACTGGAATCAGAGAAATAGAGGAGGGGGGGGGGAAGAAAAAAAAATCAGTAATATTATTTTAAGTCTTAACTATATCACAAAACTTACTCTGACACTGGAGACTCCTTCCTTATTAATTAAATATTAAACAAATGACTTCCCTTATAGAGAAATTCACCATGGCAACAATCACATCACTGTTTGTTTATTTACATAACTGTATGTTCGAACATTACGTCCGTTCACAGTTCACAAGTTTACTCCCATCATTTCTCATCAAAGAATAACAATAGCCTGGATAAGCCACGCCCACAAGGGATAAAACATAAGATTAAACACACACTCGAACAGAAATGTTGAAGATGGATGATCTTACTTATCAAGTATCACGTCAGGAAACGTCTGATATACTTAAGCACAGTGAGACAGACTATTAAGCTTAACAGTCAGTCAGGTTTCATACGCAACACAGCAGCAGATACGGGAGAAGAAATTCGCTCACACTCGTTCTGCTGCAGAAGGAGCTGCTAGAGAGAGGCGAGAACAGTTTAGGTGGGAGAGAGTGCTTGTCTTTTGGCACTTAACAGCTGAGATCAACTCTCACGGCTCAGACTTCACATTACATAACAGCCCTAAAGTAGATGGAGCGCCTTCTGCCATACAAATGGCGTGACTGTGCAATGCGAGCGCATAAGAACCTATAATAAACGTCCATTTATTAATACCACGCATCTGCAGAACTCTCGACTCTGATAAATTGTAAAATGTAATAATGAGGAAGTACTAGAATAAGAGGAATAAAACACTGTGGAATGAGCTGTTACACAACCCGCAGTTTGATCTGCTTGAGATTTTAAACAGATGCTTACGGATGTCAACAGTCTTCCTCAGTCAGCATGTTTAACATAATCCTCAACAACAGTAAATGTACCAAAAACATCCGTTTACACCTGAACACATATGTACACATGAATATCGAACAAAAGAACATCTGTACACATCAGTTAGCGGAAGCATTAGCGACGTGCAGGCATGGTCCTCGATCCTCTATTAACCCGATCCACGACAGCCAAAAACGCCTACTAACCCATTCCTCGAAAAGGCACACGTCTACTAACCTAATCCTCGACAGCCACAAACGTCTACTAACCTGATCCTTGACAGCCGCACTTTTTTACCAACCACAAAAAAGTTTATCCCCACAGTTTATAAACATCTACTAACCCGATCCTCGACAATTGCACACATCTACTAACCCGATCCTCGACAGTTGCACACGTCTACTAACCCGATCCTCAACAGCTGCACGCGTCTATTAATCCGATCCTCGAAAGGCACACGTCTAAAGACCATCTGTACACATCAGTTAGCGTAAGCATTAGCATCTACCAACCCGTTCCTCGACAGCTGCACACTTCTACTAACCTGATCCTTGACAGCTGCACACATCTACTAACCCGATCCTCGAAATGCAACCATCTACTAACCTGATCCTCGACAGTTGCACACGTCTACTAACCTGATCCTCGAAACGTACACATCTACTAACCTGATTCTCGACAGCTGCACATGTCTACTAACCCGATCCTCGAAATGCAACCGTCTACTAACCCGATCCTCGAAATACAACCGTCTACTAACCCGATCCTCGAAATACAACCGTTTACTAACCCGATCCTCGACAGTTGCACACATCTACTAACCCGATCCTCGAATTGCAACCATCTACTGAGCCGAACCTCGACAGCCGCACACGTCTACTAACCCGATCCTCAAATTGCAACCGTCTACTAACCCAATCCTCGATGGTTGCACACAACTACTAACCCGATCCTCGAAACGCACATGTCTACTAACACGATCCTTGAAATGCAACCGTCTAATAACCCTCACACGTCTATCCTGGAGACGCACACGTTCACTAATTCAAGCCTGAAACACACGTCTACTAACCCAATCTTCGACGGCCGCACATGTCTACCAACCCGATCCTCGAAACACACACGTCTACCAACCATATCCTCACAGTCTGTAAATGTCTACTAAACCTGATCCTCGACAGCTGCACACAACTACTAACCCGATCCTCGAATTGCAATCGTCTACTAACCTGATCCTCGACGGTTGCAACCATCTACTAACCCGATTCCCGACAGCCACACACGTCTACTAACACAATCCTCGAAATACAACCGTCTACTAACCCTCACACGTCTATCTTGGAGACGCACACGTTCACTAACTCAATCCTCGAAACACACACGTCTACTAACCCAAACTTCGACAGCTGCACATGTCAACTAACCCGATCCTCGACACGCACATGTCAACTAACCCGATCCTCGACACGCACATGTCAACTAACCCGATCCTCGACACGCACATGTCAAGTAACCCGATCCTCGACACGCACATGTCAACTAACCTGATCTTCGAAACGCACACGTCTACTAACCCGATCTGGGAAACGCACACGTCTACTAACCGTATCCTCATAGTCTGTAAACGTTTACAAACCCATACAAACATCCAAAAAAGATTCATTAACATGACCACCACTTCTATAAGAATCATAAAACCAGGTACACTATAAGACCATGACCGTCGACACCTACTCACCTGATCAACATTTGTTAACATCTGTATGTAAATATCTGTTGACCTGATCTGAAAACATGTGCAATCATCTACAGTCATGACCCTGAACACCTGTACTAACATCTGTAATAATCTCTTAACATGATCCTTAACATTTATAATGACTCATTAATAACTCATAATAACTACAAACATCTGTAAACATCCATTAACAGTATCCTCAATGTTTATAAGCATCCACAACATCTGTAAACATTTATAAATCTGATCCTCAACATTTGTAAATATCTTCTCAGTTGGTCATCAACATCTGTAATCATCTATTAACCCGATCCTCAACATCTATACACATCTACATCTTATCCTAAAAATTTTAAATCATCCACTCACCTGATGAAAGGCACACGTCTACTAACCTGATCCTGGAAATGCACACGTCCACTAACCCGATGCTTGGAACGCACACGTCTACCAACCCGATCCTCGACAACCGCACACGTCTACTAACCCGGTCTTTGAAATACACACGTCTACACATCTACTAACTCGATTCTCAAAAGCCACACACGTCTACCAATCATATCCTCACAGCCTGTAAACGTTAACTAAACCAATCCTTGTCAGCCACACACGTCTACTAACCAGATCCTCAAAAGGCACACGTCTTCTAACCCGTCTACTAACCAAATCCTTGAAAGCTGCACACGTCTACTAACACGGTCTTCGAAAGCCACACGTCTACTAACCCGATCCTCACATTCTGTAAACATTTACAAACATCCATAAAGAGTCATTAACATGACCACCACTTCTATAAGAATCATAAGAACATATATACTATAAGATCATGACCGTCAACATCTACTCACCTGATCAATCATGTGCAATCATCTACGCTCATGACCCTGAACACCTGTACTAACAATCCTCAATGTTTGTAAGCATCCACTAACCGGATCAACATCTGTAAACATTTATAAATCTGATCCTCAACATCTGTAAATATCTACTCAGTTGATCATCGACATCTGTAATCATCTATTAACCTGATCCTCAACATCTATACATCTACATCTTATCTAAAACATTTGAAATCTACTCACCTGATGAAAGGCACACGTCTACTAACCCGATCCTGGAAACGCACACGTCTACACATCTACTAACCTGATTCTCGAAAGCCACACACGTCTACCAACCATATCCTCACAGTCTGTAAACGTCTACTAAACCAATCCTCGTCAGCCACACACGTCTACTAACCCGATCCTGGAAATGCACACGTCTACTAACCCGATCCTGGAAATGCACACGTCTACTAACCCAATCCTTGAAACGCACACGTCTACTAACCCGATCCTCAAACGCACACATTTACACATCTACTAACCCGATCCTGGAAACGCACACGTCTACTAACCCGATCCTCAAACGCACACATTTACACATCTACTAACCCGATCCTGGAGATGCACACGTCTACTAACCCGATCCTGGAAATGCACACGTCTACTAACACAATCCTGGAAACGCACACGTCCACTAACCCGATCCTGGAAACGCACACGTCTACTAACCCATCATTATCATGATCCTTAACATCTGTAATCAGCTATTCTCATGACCCTAAACATCTGTAAACAAAAAATCTGTACGAATTTATTACCGTGATCCTGAACATCTTTAAACATTTGTTAACACGACCCTAAAAATCTATAAACCGCTAGTCACACGATCCTCAATGACTGTGAACATCTGTTAACGTGACCATAAAGATCTCTTAACATGACCCTGAACATCTTTAAAATCCTATTAACAAGTAAAACCCTGAACATCTGTAAACATCTGTTTTCTCTAACTAAAAGCTGAGAAAGCATGTTTATTAGTTTAACAATAGCTGGAGAGAGAACCGGGGTGTTTGCCCGGTGGATGCCCACCTGGCGCAGACTGATGCGGACGGGGTAGACGATGTTGGACCCTTCCCTCCTAAAGTGCGGGTGTGGCTTGTCTTTAATGACGAAGACGATGTCGGCAGGGATGCAGCCGGGGGACTCATCACCCTCACGTGGGAAGGTAATCTTGGTGCCCTCCTTCCAACCGCGCTTGATCTCGATGGACAGGATCTTGTCCTCGGTGCGGGTAGTGCGTCCGTCAGCATTCAGGCGACGCCGCGAGATCTTCATGCGCTTCGTGCAGCCGTGAAAGACCTCCTCGAGCGAGACGCGCAGTTCGTGATGGATCGCCGGGTCCTGCTTGCGCCGAGGCTGCCTGTCCCGAGGGAAACCGTTCAGGTTGAAACTGCTGAAGGAGCCGAAAGGGTCCCCGGTGTCCACTTCCATGTCCTCATCGTCTCTGCCGTTCACCTGGAATCAGAATCAGCCCCTTAACGAATGAATTCCTTGGGATTTCTTTAGTGCGAGCTACGTAAACAAACGTTTTGCGCTCACCTTGCGGCCGAAGAACATCTCGAAGGGGTTTGTGCCACCAAAGAAGGTGGCGAAGGTGGCGTGCGGGTCACCATGGAACGTGTACGTGAAGGTGCTTCCCTGTCCGTCGGACGCTCCTCCTCCTCCTCCTCCTCCTCCGCCACCTCCGCCTCCTCCTTTCAGACCTGAACGTCATGAGATTAAGGCAGATTATGACTTTTTATCGGTCACAGTCGCAACGTTTATCGTTAACAGTTAAATTTATCCGTAAATGCTCTATTGGATGCGTTCACACACAGAGTACAGCGTCCGTGAAAATCCAGTTAGGTTTTGCTTTGGAGTTTTTATAAATTTACATAGTTGATGTGAAAGCAAGGGAAAACAAAGAAGTAAATTAAGTTATGACACAATAACCACTCAGTTCAGATAAAAAGTAATGGCGCCCAATCAAAAGGAAATCACCAAACAATTCGTGTTGCTATATTATATCATCATCTTTCACAAACTGAAAATCATTTGTTGAATATACACTACCGTTCAAAAGTTTTAGAACACTTTTCTTTTAGAACAAATTTCTTTTTTTTTTTTGTTTAGTGATTTATTTTCTACATTCTACAACAATACTGGGGATTTCAAAACTATAAAATAACACA
>JAQMYJ010000001.1:33789136-33804708 GCA_030014305.1 Clarias laeviceps
CCAAAGAAGGACAACTTAGTGTAAACAAGGCGTAAATACTCAACCTTACAGAATGTGATTTCTGTGTATTAATAAGTCAGACAGAGATTCTGCTGTACAGACAGACACACAGACATGTACGTGGACTTCAACCTCAAATAATAATAACAATAATAATAATAATATCACTGATTACATTAAAGATCAACATATTATTATTATTATTATTATTATTATTAGATTTAACCTTTAAATTATTTCTACAAACTCTTAAACCATCAACGATGGTACTGACACCAGTTATTCCAAAAGGACAGTTTTAAACGGAAGAAAAAAAAACATAGGAACACAATTTAATGTGTCGTTATTGCTTTATTTTCAAGACTTCTGGACCTGAGAAGGAACTAGAGAAGGATATTTTCTTGTACAGAGCCTACATTGCACAGGTAAGTGTATGTGTGTGTGTGTGTGTGTGTGTGTGTGTGTGTGTGTGTGTGTGTAAGAGATGGTGCCGTCATGTCGTCTTCCCCCACCAAACCCCGATTATAGATTCTATAAGAGTTGTACATTTCATTTTCATGTTTTTATTATTTATATAAAAGTCGCTTTATAAGTTTATGGCATTGACTAAACCTTTATTAAGAGTGTGTGTGTGTGTGTGTGTGTGTGTGTGTGTGTGTGTGTTTTCCTGTTTCCCGTCTCTCCACAGAGGAAGTACGGCGTGGTGCTGGAGGACATAAAGCCGAGTTCATCGGAGGAGCTGAAGGCCGTGCGGATGTTCGCGGATTACATGTCCAACGAGTCCAAAAGGTCCGTACGTCATGTCTTAAGTCGTCTCTCATTAAGGCCTCATGAACACGAATGCTGGAAAAAAAATGTCTATCTAACAAAACCATCCGGGTAGCTAGCGCATTCTTCACACGATGCAGCTAGCGTTAGGTCGAGTAACGTGCCATGTGTTTGCGCAGGGACGCCATGGTGTCTGAGCTGGATAAGAAAATGAGTAAGAGCGTGGACGTCTCAAACACCACCTTCCTGCTGATGGCGGCGTCCATCTACTTCCACGAGGGGAACTCGGACGCGGCGCTGCGCACGCTGCACCAGGGCGAGAGCCTCGAATGGTCAGCTCGGGTTTTTATTCCGCCAACAACGATATCTCGCATGACATCATACCTGTGAAGGTGCTATAACACTGTTGTTTATGTCTTGTGTACCAGCATGGCGATGAGCGTTCAGATCCTCCTGAAGCTCGACAGAGTCGACATGGCGAGGTGTGTGAAGAGGCGCAGGTTTTTACAGAGAGTGTTGATTTAAAAATGTATTTAAACGGACGTGTGTTGCGTCCCGCGCAGGAAGGAGCTGAAGAAGATGCAGGAGCAGGACGAGGACGCGACGCTGACTCAGCTGGCCACGGCCTGGGTGAACCTCGCCGTCGTGAGTATCAGCGCCACGGACACACAGACGCCTTTTGTTGTTTAAAACGAGAGAAGAGTGATAGAAGTGTCGTCCCTCACTGTGATTCGAACGCTTTAAACAGGGAGGAGAGAAGCTGCAGGACGCCTTCTACATCTTCCAGGAGATGGCGGATAAATACTCGCCCACGCTGATCCTGCTGAGCGGCCAGGCCGCCTGTCACATGGCGCAGTGCAAGTGGGACGAGGCCGAGTCGGTGCTGCAGGACGCCCTGGATAAGGTACGGCAGACGGCTTGTGATGAAAATAATAGAGTTTTATATAATAAACACGACACGATTTTTTTTTTTTAGCAAGTTTTCCTGAGTTTTGAGTGGCATGAAGAGGAATAAAGAGAACGGTTCTCGACTTGACACTTTAAAACTCTTAATTTTAATAAAATGCTGAAATGACTCACAGTTTCAGATTATATATTTATTTCACTCGTGTTAATCAGAGCCCGTGTTCGACTTTCTCATTGTGCGTCAGGGTAAAAAAAAAAATCCCTCATCATCTGTTATTACCCGTCATTTTAATTTTCATGTTTCATTTAATAGCTTTTATTTTTATTCACATTTTAGTCATGAACTTACAGGACGAGCATGTCGACTAAATTATTCATTTATTTAAAAACAGAACAAACTGTTACGTCTAAGTCGGGCCATAACAGGAGCGTTTAAAACGAAGTATGAAGTATAAATAAAACGGCGTTGACGTCCTACAGAACCACTATATACGAAATGTATTTACAAAAACAAAACAACCAAACCAAAAAAAGAGCAAAACAAGCAAACGATCATAAAGTCCATCAAATACCAACCAATATTAAAGGGGGAAACGGAGTGTAGTCAGAAAACCTGTAGCGAGCAGTCACACACACACAGAGTCTAATCCTCACGTAAATCCTCTCAGTATAAACCTCGAGCAGCACCGCAGTGTGAAATCAGGTCACCTGATTAACCAATCATCAGGCAGGAGGCGGATCAACAAGGGCAGAGCAGGTCAGCAACCAACAGAGTGCAGGAACCAGTAGCAGTGGGCGGGACCTAGCAGGGGGCGGGACCTGAGACATTAATGCACACACCCGTCACACCAGCAGCAGAGACGCAAACAAGCACAAAAATACAAATAAACTCGACATCATAACAAAAACAAACAAAAAGCTGTGTGAAAATCTCATTTAACAATTTAAACTTTTACGATTAAAACACGACTAAAAAACAAAACAAAAAAATCAGTCAATGACAGGAAATATTTGGTTAACGCAACCTCTGAGATTATTTATACACACACACACACACACACAGAGATGCATACATACAGAATTGCCACCAAAAAGCGCATACACACTAAGTTTACATAAGCATGAAAGTGTAGCTTTAAGTTGCCTCTGAATTCTGCAGTCACATTTTGTGCTCAAACTGGGTCACCGTTGGCATCGGCAGACTCCCGCGGTGTTGTGCAAACTGTTGCAACATCGTACCCGAGGATGAATAACACACACGTCGCCGAACTGCAAACATATTTTCAAAATTACAAAATTAAAAAGCTTGCCATTTTCTTCGCCTCTCTTCTGAAGGTCACATGACCTCTTTAGAGGAAGCGTAACAACTTCTCATCGCTCCTGTAATCCAATTAGGTTTAACAAAGGGCATAAATAACTACTGCTGAATGTGTGCGTATTTAATTTTTTGTATATTTGTTTGTTTTTTGGGCGACTTTATGTATATATGCAGTGAATTATTTTGTACGATTGAACTTGTACGACTGACTGCAACCTAAAATGGATCGCTAGGACAGAACAGAGTAGATTTTAATACAATAAAAGGAAAGTTGCACTAGAAAATGCAATTAAACTAAATGGAGAATTCCTTGTAAAAATAAATAAATAAATAAAATGGGAAAAAAATTTTTTAGGATAGAATATAAAATTTACAAAAGTTACATATGTTGAAATAATAGATTATTATAAGGTAGATCATAGAAATAAATAGAAATATAGACATTAAACTGAATGTGGAAAGTGTAGTTAGCTGAGAAGTATTTTTTAAAATCTTTATGCATGTTTGTCTGTTGCATTTATCTGTTAAAAGACAACAGCTAACAGACACTAAGTTAAACCTCGTATTAATCTGAAGTCATATTTCTGCACACGCAGGACAGCAGCCATCCTGAGACACTCATCAACCTGATCGTCTTAACACAGCATCTGGGTAAACCTCCCGAGGTGAGTCCTTCCTCCTCCTCCTCCACCTCCTCAGGATTTACGCTTCATCTCCCACTTTGTGATTAATAACCCAGCTTTTATCGCTCTGTTCCTCGGGTCCACGCAGGTCACAAACCGCTATCTGTCTCAGCTGAAAGACGCCCACAAGTCGCATCCTTTCGTGAGAGACTATCTGGTGAAGGTGAGTTGATTCCAGATCCTCTTATCCTCTTGTCTAACACGAGGTCGTCAAACCATAACGGAGCGTTTACATGGTTCATCTGGTCGTTTCTAAATGATGCAAATGATTCTCCTGTCCGTTTGTTTTAACCGTCTCCGCTTCCCGTCTTCCCACAGGAGAACGAGTTCGACAGACTGGTGATGCAGTACGCTCCTAGCGCCTGAACACGGCCGGCATTTCGTCTTGTTGTGAATACGTTCTCTTACTGTTCTGTAACCATTCCTGTATACTGGCTTCGAATAAATAAATCGCTTTATACCAAAAGCGCTGCTCTACAAATGCCTGATTCTGATTGGTCAGGAGGTGTGTTTATTTTTGTTTGTTTGTTTTCTTCCACTAACACTAAGCACTAATACTGTTAAACGGCTCTTCTTAAAGGAACACTAATCCAAGTTTACAGGTTAATTAAATGAACAGCTTAAGGCTTCCTGGTTAACATGTGAGGGAGTGTTTCTACAGTGCAGTTCTGTGTACCGACACTAGAGGGCGGATGTGAAGGAGTGTTTCTGCAGTGCAGTTCTGTGTACCGACACTAGAGGGCGGATGTGAGGGAGTGTTTCTGCAGTGCAGTTCTTTGTACCGACACTAGAGGGCGGATGTGAGGGAGTGTTTCAACAGTGCAGTTTTGTGTACCGACACTAGAGGGCGGTAAAGCAGCGCTTTACATATTGTGTTACATTAATGAAGCAAAAAAAATAAAAAGTTAGAGAAAAGTTCCTAGTTTGTGAAGAAAACTAATTAGGGTGGGTGTTTATTAGTTATTTAAAAAAACATGGAGATTATTCTACATAACAAAAATCAAAATTTACCCGAAATGATTGACAGTTCCTCGGTTTCTCTCTGATAATATGAACTGACATATGTCAGAAGCTCCGCCCCTTTACTCAAATTCTCACACTTTCATATTCGTAATGGTTCAGCAAGCGCTGCTGTCTCGACAGAAGCACCGACACGGCGTACTCACTTTCTGTCGGAGTGAATGATTTGACATCATTAACGTGGCATAAACTGTATGACGACAATCTACTGTGTTCACTTTGGCTAACATTTAATCATCTGTACATCATCTGTATGTAGAATCTCCTAGCAGTTAGCATTGTCGCCTTGCACCTGCAGGGTTCCATGTTCGAATCCCGACTCCCGAGTGTGTGGAGTCTCCCAGTGCTTGGTGGGTTTCATCCGGGTTCTCTGGTTTCCTCCCACAGTCCAAAAACAAGCAGATTAAGCAAAGCACTGATCCCAAATAATACAGGATAAAGCGGTATAGACGATGAGAGTAAATTTTCCAGGATTAAACTAATTGTCTTAACAGCTGCTCCTTGTGGCGTTCAGGAGAAAAAACTATACATTATTTTTTTCCTCCCGCACTGCAATTCTTTGGCATCGGAGGCGGCTTTCCGGCATGCAGAAAAAGAAAAAAAAATCATCATTGGATTTCCATTCGTGTCTTCAGGCCTTAAGAATGTGCAGCGTGTCACCTCGGTTCAGTGCACTACAGGGCTTAGAGCTGGTAATAACACAGAACACAAGCAGCCCGCCAGGTGCAGCAAAGCCAAGGGATTTATAGGCCAGCAGGTGGAATAACCTCCATCTCTGCATCTGTTTGCAGCTCGTCCGTCCGTCCGTCGTTCATCTCTGAGGAAGCAATTTACACGATTGCAGTTGTTGTTGTTCACGCTCGAGTTGAGTCGTGATCCTGAAACGAATACAGGTTGAGATTAGACATCTGGATCTGTCAGTACATACAACACGAACAATTTGATATAAGAGTGAGTGAGAGAGATAAAGGATGTGGGACACGTCAACACGGGAAAGTCCAGGTTTATTACAGTACCGTGACCATGTGGTGCCTTGGCAGTGCCGTGTGGACGAGCCTGTGCTGGTTTAATCCATTCATGCAGCTAATTAGTTTGCTTTGGGAGATTGAACTGGTAGAGAAATCACGAGCAAATCTAATAAATCGGAGCTGATGGACAGAAACTGTGAGAGCCGGATTTCACACAGCATGCAGACAGAACAACGCGTAGAGTCGTCCTGCAGACCCGGAATGAGAACGGTCCTTACAGAAGTGCTGAACTGATGATCTTTTTCTCTTCTGTCTGTGTAGAGGGTACGTGGAAAACCATTTTCCGCAGTTGGCTGGGGAATACACAGGTCATTAGAGTCTCGTTATTCCATCATGACACTACGTCTACCTTCAGACCTGAAGTGCCAACTCAGCGCAGGAGATCATCATTAACGCTCAATCTCAGCGTCAGCACTTCTGCTCACCGCCTATAGCGAACCATATCACTGGCTATTAACTCACTATTTACAGAACCGGGAACCTTTTTTTTTTGAGTGGACCATGGATAAATTGGAAATGGATTCTCTGTAGAAAGTGAAGAGTGAAACATTTGGGGGTTATGGGAACACAATGAAGCACAAAGTACTGTGATGAAGCAGCATTACTCTTAGTACAACTTCTTATCGATTACAAAAACATAAGGACACACACACACACACACACACACACACACTACCATGACAATGTAAATGCTGAGAATGAATCATTACATAAGTGTACCTAATTAAATGGCCAGTAAATGTCATATAGTTAGTCTCTCTCTCTATATATATATTGGAGTCAGATGAAAAAATATACTTCAGGAAATAAAAAGTTGTCAAAATATTTCAATACTAAATTTATTGCTGTATGTTTAATATTGATATATGTATAGGATCATTTCATTCATATTATATTAATATAATATACATCATACTATTTTTCTTTTACTGAAGTGTGTATACATTTTTCTGGCTGACTATATGTATATGTATATATAAAAAGTGGAAAAAGCTGTCCAAACCTGCCTGGACCTACGTGAAAAAGTTATCGCCCCCCAAAAACCTACAGTTTTACACCACGAGTGTTTGTAATAACTGGCCATGAGTCTCTCACATCACTGTGGAGGAATTTTGAACCGCTCTTCTCTGCAAACTTGCTTTAAATTCAGCCACATTGGAGGGTTTTTGAGCACGAGCGGTCTGTTTATCAGACAATCTTACCGTATATTACAGTACAGTAATACAATACAATATATTAAACATCCATCTTATTTAAACTGCATTTAAAGGTGCAGTAAATGATTCTGTTATTATTATTATTTAATACTTGTACAAACAACTTGGAATTTTGAACCGGAGAAAAAAAAAGCCGATGTGTCGTAATATCAGAGGGGAAACAGTGGGGCACACAATCTGAAGAGACGCATCAATGCATACCATAATAATCACCCAGTTTTACAGCCTCTTTGTAGTAATTATATTATCACATGTTAACATAATTATATTGCGATGTATTTTATTTTATATTATAGTTAAACTGTTGCCAAACACATTAATCTAATAAATTAGCAATTGATTGTGACCCATGGGAGCTACAGTGTCTCTGCAAGTGTGTAAATTCATATAAAAAAGTTTCAAAACACTGTAGTTTCAAAGCAGTGTATTGTTCGCACTGCTCTTATTGTTTTGTAGTTTAAGAAATATGGACATGCAGCAGTTGTTGTGATGTTAATAATAAATACAGTATAATTAGCTGAAAACATCAGATGAAAACATACATTTTAAAATGTTAAGATAATTATTTTGTGAAAACCCTTAAAAAAAAAAAAGGTTTTGGATAGACTAGATTGACTGTAGGGTTAATTAATAATAATCTTATTGATAAAATGTAACATTTTTTCATTGACTAACACTAGACTAAAATACCCAGACGTTTAGTCGACTCAAACTTGACTAAACAAAAATAAGATAAGATCGACTAAAAATGTAAAAAATTAACAGGGACGTTTATCCCGGGACTAAGACTAAGACTAAAATTGAAAATAGCTGACAAAATTAAGACTAGTCAGGGCCGATCAAAAGTGGTTCAAAGACAGAAACCTGGTGAACTGGTGACAGGGTCATGGACAGCTGAGGCTCACTGATGCACATGAGGAGTGAAGGCGGCCCCTGTGGTTGATCCAATAGAAGACTTAGTGTAGATCAACCTGAGGAAAACGTTAAAGCTGGTTGTGATAGAAATGAGTGAGAACACACGGTGCATCAGTGTTTTGGTGGCCTGGCTAATATAAGGCTGGTGGTCATGATGGATGATCTCTGTGTGTGTGTGTGTGTGTATTCACACACATACATACACGCGCGCACACACACACACACACACACAGCGCTTGCGCGCATAAACGGAAACACTTATCTGTCGGGATTTATTTGTACTTTTTTTAAAGGTAATGTGCAGGTTAATTTGTTTTATTTTTACTTTATATTTAGTTTTTATGTATTTATTTTTTTAGGCTGTGGAACGAATAATTTGAGTTTCCATTATTTCTTATAGGAATAAGAAATTCGCTTTGATTTGCGAGTGTTTTGGAATACGAGCCGCTTCCGGAACGAATTATGCTCGTAATCCAAGGTTCCACTGTATATATTTTTTTAAATAAAATAATATTTGTACAAATAACATGGAAAAATATAGGACGAGATTAAAAATAACTTGTTAATCCACAGCAATAACACAAGTGCATTACATGGCTGAAAAAAAGAGAAATTAACCTTGTAGTTTAGAAGCCTCTTGTTGTTTGGATAGGCATCCTGTCAGTCATTTTATAGACACACCCACGTAACACCACATGTCTAGTCAGAGTGCTAACTCCAGTACAATAAAAAAGAAATTAAATGAAGAATTTTTTTTTTTTAAGTGAACCTGCAGTGGCTTGGAGGCCTTCCAGATGTGGCATTTGGTGTGAACAGCGTTGTTATCACTAATCAGCATGGGTGGAGAATTACTGACCTCAGGAGAATTTAATAGTCAAAATCCATCTTTCTCTCTCTGAGCTCGATAAAGCCTGAGGAAATGACTCCAATCAGCACAAAACAATTGTGTAGCATGAACCATGTGACCTCGGCAGCGTTTGATCGGCCAGAGATCAGCCGGGCGATTCTCACTGCGTCTTACCACCACGTGTCCTGGAGGGCTTTTAGTTGAGTTGAGGAATTTTCATATTTTCATTTGATAGATTGAAATATTTGTCCTCTGGTTCTGGTTCGCCGTGGCCGTGACGAAAGCCGCCGAAAGAAAGTTAAACCTTGGATGATGTGTTCCAGAAGTGTGCTTGTATATCAAAACACTCATATATCAAAGCAAATTTCCTCCCCATAAGAAATAATGGAAACTCTGACGATTTGTTCCACAACCCAAAAATATTCATATAAATAATAATTCATAAAAATAAAACAAATTAACCTGCTGTAGGGACTGGCAGGCCACCTCAAATGGCGCCATGCGGACAACGTGATCTCTCGGTGGTGTAAAGCATCTGGAGACGTGACCCAGTCAAAAGAGGAAACCCAGATGGCTTTCACCAACCCCGACCTACAATGGTTCAAATCAGCAAGCCGTTGAACGAGGAAGAGACAGTTCATGACATCAGCAACTAAGGAAAGAAACGGTTAACGTCTCCAACTCATATGGTGCAAATCTGCAAAGCAACTTCCTGGCACAAGAGAGAAGCAGTTTTACAGCTTCACTCAAACGGTGTAGATCAGCACAAATCCCTTGAATAGGGAGGATTTTCATCCCCCTGGCAGTTGCTGACCCCCTGGAATGCGTTTCCTGCTGGGCCCCAGAACAGAGAACATACAATACTTCAGGGACACGTAGAATGCTAATCAATTAAAGTATGCCAGTAGGGCAAATATAAAATTATATGTATGTACTCACATAGGATGTTTGATGTCTTTATGTTGTGTTTAACATTTTTATCCTTAACTTAGGAAGCGTAATTAACTGGTATAAACCTCGCTATAGATAAAGGTATGAATGGGTATGCAAGACAAGGGATGTTTGGTATCAAATAAAAGCTCTGTATATTCAATGAACGATGATGTGCATGAAATCTTAGTCATATGAATCAGACTCATGTTTTTCTGTCGTAGTCTCTGAAACGGACCTAAGAAGCATCATCACCCAACTCAACTAAGAAAATGCACGTGAGCGCCAGTCGGAACGCTGATGATATAAATGCTGATGATACAAATTGTTTTCATGTTCTGACTTAAAAGCAGAACTCGCTGAAATGAAAGCATTCGCGTAGTAATTACACGCAGTAATTACACCCACTCAGACAGCAGCTAGTAGCGTTAGCTCGCTAAGCTAAACGCGCTTAAATTTAAAAGCCCAAAGCTAAACGTTTTAAATTGTGCCTGTATTTTACAACACAGGATTCCGACATCGTGACGTTCAACACGTCAACCCTAATGAAACATCTGAGAACGTGTGGGATGAAGTTAAAAGCAGTGTTTAACAGCTCGCAGACATCAGCTGGCAGTGTGTGTGTGTGTGTATGTGTCGGCCCCAGTTACACCAACACTAGCAAAGACAGGAGATGGGTCGGGTTTTGCCAGATACAACAAAAATGGTCATATTTGTGGAAAAGAAAGCAGATTTGTAGCGTCCCAAGAATATAATTTATTTTGCTGTTATTGCTGTTAAATTACGATAGTTGAGTTTAGGTAGGATGTAGATTAGTTTCACATGCTACTAAAATATGTTTTATATTTACTTATATTTATATATACTTTTATATATATATATATATATATATATATATATTTTTTTTTTTACATAAAAAGCCATTCTATAATGTTATATATATTTTTTAAAGTATCGTTTAAGGCACCATTTAGGCACCGGTACCGTTCTAAAAGTATCGATTTGGCACCGGTATGGTAAAAAAAACTCAAAAGGGCACTGGTGGCTCAGTGGTAGGTGTTTCGCCTGCCATGCGGAAGGCTCGGGTTTGATTCCCAGCCAGTGCCCAAACCCCCCAGCCACTGGACACAGTGCCGGTCCCAAGCCCGGATAAAAATGGGAGGGTTGCGTCAGGAAGGGCATCCGGCGTAAAACCTCTGCCAAGTTGTTGTGCGGACTGGATATTCCGCTGTGGCGACCCCTTGCCGGGAGCAGCCGAAAGACTAACGACATGGTAAAAAAACTCAAAAGATACACAACTTTATGTACATTAATATTTATTACCTGCTATTTTCACAGGGACTGTTTTATATCTTCGCTGCAAAATGTTTAATGTTCTCATCTCACTACCACAACTCATTGCCATCTCACTACTCATTACCTCATTACCACAGTATTGTAATGCTATTTTGTATGTTGTCTTTTTGTATAATACTTATTTTTTTGTAAATATATAGTGTTAATCTGTTTTGTCTCAGTGTCTTGGTTAGCTAGTTAGTTTTTGTTCATTTATGTCGTTAATTTGTGTTTTTTGCTCGGTCCAGGAGGAAAACTGTTTCATGTCACTGTGTAATGAACTTTATGGTTGACTTGACATGACATGATGGCATTAGTGCAGAAGCCCTTATCCTGAGTGTCATACTAAGTCAGGACGTAGGTCTTCAGTTGTTGTGTGAAGACAGCCAGGGGAAGTCCATTCCATCATCTAGGCATCAAAAATGAAGAGTATTTTCACAAGTCTTCCTGTAAGGGAACCCTCATTGATGAGAACTCCAACCCTTGGTGGTTCACACTCTCACATACAACAGGTGACTTGAAAATGCCAATCAGCCTACAAAGCTTGTGGACTGAATAGCCTGGAGGAAACTCTACAGACCAGTGAACCCCCGACCCTGGAGGGGTAACAGTGTGAACCACTAATCCATTATTTGAACAATAGGGCGCGATCAGAGTTGCTGACAATAAGCGGTTCCTGGTCTGTCTGACAGGATGATGGTGATGAGGTGGAGTGGGACAACTTGGGGGAAGTTCTGATCAGTTTGTCAACTGTAGAAATTTGGGGGAGATTTCAATTATATATCATTTAGCACAAATATCTTAATCAAATCATCATGCAAGCAGTTCGGCCCTCAGGGAAGCAGGTTTTAAGACTAACTTCCACTTTTTAACATTTAGGCATTTGGCAGACACCATTGTCC
Source organism: Clarias laeviceps (assembly GCA_030014305.1). Classification (NCBI taxonomy): domain Eukaryota; kingdom Metazoa; phylum Chordata; class Actinopteri; order Siluriformes; family Clariidae; genus Clarias; species Clarias laeviceps. Next base: position 33,801,006 of record JAQMYJ010000001.1, read on the forward strand.
AGAGCAACCTAAATTTTTTATCTCATTATACATCTGAGCAGTTGAGGGTTAAGGGCCTTGCTCAAGGGCCCAACAGTGGTAACACATTATAGAATCAGAACTAGTGATCACAATCTGTTTAAAATGCCGTATTCAGGACGATTAAGAGATTATTTAGACTCCAGGAATTCATAAAGTGTAAAAGACACACCAAAGACCAATAAGAGGGACAATCAGACACCTAAAGTACTTACAGTATACACTGTGGTGAAAGTTTATAAGATTTGAGATTGAAGCGACATGAAGTGATCTGATGGAATGTCCCAGAGAATCTGGTCAAATAAAGGAACTTATCAAGTCACCCGTCAAAAACAAGAAATTAACAATGCCAAGGTAACCAAACCACACATGAATAATTAATGAATAAAGATAAGATATTAGGGGGAGAGATAATATAAGAGGAAACTGTGAGCTTTCACTCAACAAGGCCGAACAAATCATAATACAGTAGATGTAATGATTAACTAATGAATATTGATAGAAATTTTTCTCTTATTTAAACTTATGTTGGAAAAGACAAATAGCTTTTCTACTGTGGCTTTTTCTTCACGGGCGCTTCAGTTTCTTCAGAGCTTTCTACGCGGGCTCTTTAGAGGGCTTTCTTCGCTGGCTTTTCTTTGCGGTCTCTTTCGCTTTTGCGCTCTTTTGGGGCTTTGGGACTTTGCGGGGCATCTGTCTATCTGTCTCTAGGGCTGAACGGTACAGATTTGTCTTCAATAAACTTGATTTCTCTACTCACAGTCAGCTCAGTGATTTTTTTGTTTAAAAATGGTTGAAGTCCTCGAACTTTGCGACGGCAGAACTTGCCTGATATCCCGAGGCAGACCTGCCTGGGGAGACTCGCAGAAGTCCAGCCTTGAAATGACAGCTGACTGAACAAACAGATGGACGCGTTGTCAGCTGCATCCGTTGCATCCTAATGTTGTAAAGAAGTCCAGCAACGTGAGGTTAGATGGACATTCGGTTGTCCTTGTTTACGCTGAGGTGACACATGATGAGACCTGAGAGTGGACCATCTCCAGCAGCCACAATGAGTCTCTGAGCACCAAGCAGAGACATGTCTTGTCTGAGAGAAGAAAGGGTGCAAAAGAAAGTTAATAAGTCTAGGAAAGATTAGATGCAGTTTGCAGGAGATTTCCAGCTTTCCCTTGTAGAAGGAGATCTTCCGAGCTGTCACGTTGGATTACAGCTTGGACAAGGAAGAGGAGATTGGTATCGATTTGTGATTTCCTCCACAGAACAGGTGAAGAAAGAAAAGTGTCGGCGGATCATTAAAGTGCTGGAGAGTAAAAGGACTCCGGTTTTGGAATCTACAGAGGAGGGAGTGAGGAAGTGATTGAGGTTTCTGTAGATGAGAGGCGTGAATACTAGGATAGTAAACGTGAAGAATAGAACAGAACAGGGTCATTCCATACCGACTCACCCTGGGCCTGTCAGGTGACCAACTCAGATTTTGATCAAAATTACTGTGAGTTATGCACCTCTTAATTTGCAGGTGCCACGCCTACTTTTTGCTCTCAGGAATCAGGTCTAGGATTTGTGAGGACATCGTCATTTCTAAACAAAATAGAACGATGAAAATCCATCTATGCTATCTTGTTTTTTTTTCTCATTCAGAAAAGAACCAGGATGCATCCAAGACAAGTTATGAGCTTCTGAAAATCAAATTTTGACTTTTTTCAGGTTTTAACCCTGGGCTATAGGGGCCTGAATAGGCTAATAATCAATATTCTAATAATAATAAATGTATAGCGGTACCTCAGCATACAAATGTAATCAATTTTCGGAGGCGAGTTCATAAGGTGTATTTTGTCTTGTGAAACACATTGTCCCATAGGAAATAATGCAAATGTAGGTAATCTGTTTCAGCCACCCAAAACACTTTCAAACACTATAGTCATATTTTTTGCACATAAAAACAATCAAAACATTTAGAAAAGACATGTAAATGAAGTAAAAAATGAAATAAATAAAGACATTAAACCTAATTGGCGTTTCCAAATTGCCCTTAGTGTGTGAATGAGTGTGTGACTGTGTGTATGTGTGTAGATTGGCAACCTGTTCAGGGTGTACTGTGTCTCGTGCCCCAAGTCTCCTGGAATAGGCTCCAGGTCCCCCGCGACCCTGAATACAGGAAAAAGCGGTATAGACGATGAGTGAGTGAGTGAGTGAGTGAGTAGACATTAAACCTCACTTAACATTAATTTATGACTCCTCTTGGCACCAGCTCCTTTAAAAATCAAACTGAAAGCGGCTCCGTTTTCTTCTTGCTACCGCACTTGCTAACATTCTTGCGACCCCATGATGCTGTGTCTCCACTGAATCTCACACAAAATGCAAAAAAAAAAAAAAAAAGTAAACTCGCTTTACTTGGCTTTTCACTGACACACACAAGTTCTGAGCAACTCCTGGACGTATGCGCGACTTAGCCGGTTTTCGGTTCGGCTCTTGTATGACGAGCGTGCTTCATACAGTATACTGTATGCATACTTTAATACAGATTAAAGTCACTGACTAGTCTCTCTCTCTCTCTCTCTCATTCAGGGTTTAGTTATGTAGTGAAATGGAAACAAAAAAAAAATGACAACTACACTAAGGCTTTGTTCATTTAGAGTGTTTAGTGCTCAAGCCATGCTGTGCAGCATCACACACTTTGTTTTGTAAAACTGGGGTCACTGGGGTTCTTGGTGTTACTGGAAAACAGATAGAATTTTGATTAAGGTGCTAGAAATTTTAGGACCGGCTTTGGTCACAAGTAAAAAAAAAAAAAAAAAAAAGTGTGGATGAGTGTGGAGATATGAGGGTGAAGCAAAAATTCTCTGGCTGTAAAATTTATTTTAATGATCTTTTAGAAAAGACAAATACATCAACATAATCTCCTTACTATTCAACGCACTTTGTCCATCTACTTTCGTATTCTCTCATTAAAAAATATTTTAGGCTGAGCTGCATAACGAATAACTTCTTCATCAGAAGTGAATCTCCGGCCTCGTACGGCTGCTTTCAGGGGACCAAAGTCAGATGGAGTGAGATCAGGACTATAGGGAGGACGCTGTAATCGACAGTGAGGACGTGCATCGTCATGTCAGGTCACGATGTCCTCGGATATCAGTCCTCTGTGTTTAATCTGAAGTTTAGGCTTCAGCTCTTCAATAAGCGTCTCACTGTAACGAGCGCTGTTGATTGTCGAACCTTTTTCCTGATGATGTTCCAATACTTCTGGCCCTTGAGAATCCCAGAAAACTGTAAGCGTTTTCCAGATGATGGTCGACTTTTGAACTTTTGAGTATTTTTTATGTAAATCTTTATAATTATCTTTATGAATTACTTATAGTTGTATGCACCCGATAAAACCATGGAATTGACTGGAGATGATTATATTTAATTATACACTAATTATGGCCCAGATGTGTATCTTTAAGCTGTGTCATTGTCATTGCCATCTATCTACATGGTCAGTTATGCCTTTAAAGGGTACAGCATGTTTTATTTTTAATTTAATTTAATTTTTTTACTTTATTTTTCCCCCCCAATTTTTTGCCCGATTTTCTCCCCTAATTTTGTCATTTCTAATTCCTCCCAGTCATTAGGGGCTCCCACATTAAGCTCATACCGCCACTCAGTAGGGAGGGCCGTAGACCGCCCACGTGTTTCCTCCGACCCA
>JAQMYJ010000001.1:33837228-33877703 GCA_030014305.1 Clarias laeviceps
ATTTCAGCACCTACTGACTCAAAAGTGCAAAAGTTTGTGCTCCCTTAGCCATTTATTACGTTAATATTACACACACACACACACACACACACACATAAAAAAGCATTTGAGAGAATGGAGTTGTGTACGATAAGAGATTACAACCGGAACAAAGAAGTGTTATCGGTTTCTGAAAGCAATATTAATATTCTCTTTTCTGTTTTTTTTAGTTACACGACGCAGCGTTTCCTGGAAATTCCCTGAAACTTTATCCTGAAATCTCTGATCTGTAACGCGACTGAACGTTAGCGATTCCATGGAAGCAACCAGCAAAGAAATCTGAACAAGTAACAAAAAAAATCATAAATTAGGACCAGTAAGACTAGACAAAAGTAATGGCGCCCTCAAAAAAGGCGGAAAGGTTGCTGAGTGAGAAGCTCCGCAGTGGCCGAGCTGCGTTACTGGAAAGTTTCAGTTTTGTGTCTCGGACTGATCTGCAGCTGATACGCTAGAAAATCTGGCAGGGACTTTAAGTCCTGCTTGGCTTAGGTAAATATTTACACTCTATTTTACTGAAAGATTGATGAGCGAGGCCAGCGTCGTGTCAGCTGGGAAATTTGTCCTGCTGCCATTACAGCAGTCGAAACGCGCGAGAAGATTTCTTTTTGTCTAATTCCATCTTCTGCTGCGAATGGAAACAAACAGACAGAAGCAGGTAGCAGAGTCATACATTTAACAGCATGTAGCAGAGTCATACATTATTTCCCGCAGTATGTGTGTGTGTGTATGTGGGTGTGTGTGGGTGTGTGTGCACGAGCCGACATGGCCGTGAGCAGATGTGTGTGTAATATTGACAATACATCAGTTGTAATAGAGCAGCCTGGCGCGTCTGGGAACAGTTGGTGGAAAAGCATCGGCTTTGGATCACGTATTAGGAGGAAGAAAAAAAAAAAGACTTAAAGCCGTCATCTGTGACGGGAACGCAGGGAGACGAGACATCAGCGGGGAAAATGACTTTGGTTTGGGGTGAAACAATGGCCGACTGGGTTAAGAGTAAATCACTTCAAGGTGCGGGTTTGTTCGGCGAGCTGCGTCCCGCTTAAAGCAAACACGCGTCACGGGAAAGATCAAAGGAAGCTCGTCCTGAATTTTGACAGGATTGTGGCAGTAGGACTTCGGTAAGCATTTAAAGCTAAAGACATTATGGGCTTCGTACAGTAGCTACTGTAGGTTCACGTCACACGTGATGTGTTATCGACCTTAATGTTTTTAAACGGATACATGGCCAACGCAAACGCTCTTTAAAATAAAACCTAAATAGTACACAAGAGTCAGGAGTGTAATCAAGAACAATATAAGATCAAAGACAGCTGGAAATATAATATAATATATAGAATTATATGGACATGGACGACGTTAGGGGTCACAACTTATTTTTTTATTTATTTATTTTCCCAGAACATATAATTTCCTTGACATCGTTTGTAACGATCCACTTCCTCCTTGAACAGGACGTGACCTGTAACAAACATACAAGTTTAGATGATGGTCTAAAAATCTAAAAAAAAAAAACATCTGGAACATGCCTTAAATTATCAGTAGGGTGTTGCATCACTGCTGTATCTTGTGGATGGATGAACCCAAACCCCCATGGACACGCTTTCCAAATCTGTGGGTAAAGAGAGGACTAAATGTTCAACAAAGGACATAATGGTCATGGTGTGATGGTCATGTGATCATGTGATTCTGACTTTTGGGGTTTACATTGCTTTTATTTTCTAGATGTATTTTTTTTTACTCCACTTTTTAGCTGATCGAAGTTTTGAGCAACTTGTCAAAGCTAAGACAGACTACTGAGAATATGGCAGAATATCCATTTCCATCTGGCGAGCTGCGTGCGATCCATCAGCGTGGATCTGCGGGGGCAAAGTGTGAGAGACAGCCCATTAGTCTTGGTGTCAGACGTCCATATTCTCATCTGGAGTGGCGGTGTTATTGATATGTGTGATGACGGGCCTAACAAAGCGGGTGATGAACGCATTTCCTCGAGCTCAGCTGGGAGGTTCGGGGCGCCGCTTTGTTCTGGAGCGTGATTACATTTTACGGCAAAACAAGGAAGGGCCGCTCTGACGGAGTGCTGATAGGAGGCTCAGGTAGAAGCAAAGTTTGAAATTTTTGGTCTTCTGCAGATATTCTGGGGAGATGGTTAAGAAGAAAAGCTACGAGACGTATCAGAAATGCACGATGGGTTTCACGGTTAATGAAAGCAACTCGGACTGATCTTAAGCCAAGCTTTTGGATCCCTACAGCTAACTGAACACGTTTTCCTTTATGGTTTGATTAGTACGTCCATTTGAACTCCGGGTAGTGAAACTAACCAGAAGTTTAATTTAAGTTCAGCCTTTATTTGTCACATATACTTTAAAGAGACGTTCTTTATTCTTCACGTACCGCAGCTTTGTTGGAAGGCGGAGGTCCGAGTGCCAGCCATTTTTACGGACGACCTTCTGATCAGTAAGACGCAGCGTCCTAATGCTCTGAACTCATGTATGTTAGTCGTACTGCTGAGAAAAAATCTGACCTTGAGAAATGTCAATACCTTTGCGCTAGCTAGCGCTCAATTAACACACCATGTGCACCTGCTAATTTTACCACATCATGCAAAATTCATCAAGTCCTCCATCCACTAACGCTGTAGAAGTAACAAGCTACGACCCTTTTAGCTGCTTTAGAAAACAATCGTTTCAAAGATTTCAACCATAAAACAAACTTTTCACGCAGCACTCGATTATCATCATGCAAACTTTTCAGGTTTATTATTATTATTATTATTATTATTCACCCTCGCCTCCTTCACGCTCCCTTCCGTCTTCTTACTCATATCTTGGCACTATTTCAGTATTCCAGACGTATACGGAGTGTCTCGGGTCTTGTCATCCAGAATGAATTCTTGCACCGGAGCAGAAATTTGTTAGCAGAAATGCAGCATATATAGCTGTTCGCTGTCTCCTGCAAGCCTGTGTGTGTGTGTGTGTGTGTGTGTGTGGGCAGTTTGGGTAACAGTGTGTAGATAACAGCAGACAGCACTCTTAAATCACACTGTCACATTAGCATGCAGCTACACGAGGACATTTGACCCGCCGGACCTCACCATGCTGTAACTCACTTGTCCCGGAGCTTGGATTCCGCTAAACCTTTTTTTTTTTTTTTCCCCTGGACTGTTTTTTTTTTCCCCTGGACTGTTTTTTTTTTCCCCTGGACTGTTTTTTTTTTTTTTTCCCTTTTTTTTTTTTTTAATTGCTTAATTGCTGTTACACTAGAAATATGAATTATGTCTGGAGATCATATGGGAACATCTTATTACGTTTAGCTCTCATCTGTACAGCTATTTTAGACTGTAATTTAGATGTAAAACGATTTGTTACATAATCAGGAGCAGGCAGCCTGGCAGCTTTATAATCCTCAGATGATATAAAACATCTGATGCGGTCTGCTTTAATAGAGTTACATAAATCATAATAAACCTTGTGGAGAAAGCACGGGTTAATAGGGTTAATGTCGTAGGTACAGTCGAGTTGTGCTTGGAAAAAGGGTTTAAGGCTAATTTCACACTCGGCACGTCTGATTTGTCCCATGTCCGGGAACGATTGCTCCCCCTCCCCTCTCCACAGCTGGCCAGCGTTATTATTATTACTATTATTGTTGTACATTATTATTGTTGTTGTTCCGTGCATTTGCATATTTATTAGGGCTTTAATATTAACATGATTTCTCTAGAAATTTTAACGCTTTACCAATTTTTTTATTTTTTTTACGAGAATGAATCATATGACAGAGTTTGACCCTAATGGCTTCCCATATTCGCAGCGTGGTTGCCCAGATGTGTGTGATAACGGCATGTTTAATTCAAGCTAAATGGAAGTTTGGATTAAACTTTAGTTGTGTGTTTGACTGCTCTTAAGGGGAACTATTTTTTACAAGAATGCATTAAACATAAAATGTGGGAGTGGTGGCTCAGGCGATTTGTTCTTTTTAAACGAGTTTTTAACGCGACTCAGAAAAACGAGTTGTCTCAGAGAGTGATTTGTTTATTTTCTGCTGGACGTGCACGCGCAAAGCATCGCAAAACCTAAAGGTTTTTAATAAAGGTTATATACAGGAAACAGAAATGAGTAGTTACCTTTGAGTCTTCTAGTCCGAGTCGTTCGTTCTTTTGTCACGTGACCCCTATAGACGCTATGCAGTGCAATAGATTCAAAAGAACGAACGATTCGGACCAGAAGATATAATATGTCCTTAGCTGCATTGTAATATTTTCATTACAGGAACTATAGCCAAAATTTGTGTATGTAGACGTGTTGGGGGTCTGTTTATTGAAATGCAACATTTTATTTTATTTCTGAAAAAAAGAATGAAATAAACTAAATGACTCAAAAAAGATTCGTTTATTTTGACGAACGAGATGCAAAGAACCGAGTCACTAAAATGATCCAAACTTCTTACTAGGTTGTTGATTTTTTTGGATCTGAAGATCCGGGTGCGATCCCTATCGTTGGTGTGTTGCCACACCCCATAATACCCAGCCTCTGCATGCAGTCCTGGTCCTATTTGAGAGATTTTAATTTAACATTTGTTAAATGTCAATGTTTGAGATGTTCTAAAACTGTATAATCTGTTTCCTTTAACCAGTTTGTTAACACATTTCTTTATTCCAACACTGCACGTTTATAATACAAGCATATCCAAGCATTTTAAAGTTGTGATTAATCGTGATTAATTCCAGACCATGACTGTGATCAACTAGATTAAACTAGGAAGTCAACCTTCACTCTGTGCCCAATATTACTAATGTTATGGGAAATATGTCCAGATCGACCCTCTCACATGGCTTCCTCCTTTATGGCCGTGTAGTTCAGTGGATGAGATCGACACATCCTGAGATTCTGAAGAAGACGCAGTCCATTTTCTTGTTCCGAATGTATTTGATTACAACCGTGACAAAGTACAACGTCCTGAGCTCGAGACCACTTGTTCAAGTACACGCATCCATACCTGGGCCTGATGTGTGTTCATGTTACACAGATGTGCTCCAGTCCAGGCATGAGTCCATAGTGTGAAAGCACCCGTGTAGGTAGAATTGGTGGTTGTCAGCTGGAGATCAGATCAGGTATAAAAGTTGGAGATGAGAATGGTATTGGATGTGAGTCTGGGAGTTGGGGTTGGTCCAGGGGTTAAGGTTGATGATGGGGGATTATAGTCTATAATAAGGGTGGAAGTAATAGTTAGGATAGGATTGGAAAACAGATTTGTTGTTGGAATTAGCATTGGGTGTTGCGTCTCAACAAGCTTCCCAACCCTGATCTTAGAGTTTTCTCAGCTCCCAGCACATTGAAATTGAACTAATCAGCTATTTAACAACATTATCTAAATTGTAATGGGTGTAATAGAGCAGGGAGAACACCAAAATGTGCAGGACAGCGGGTCCTCCAGGACCACGGTTGGGAACCTGTTAGTTCGAATACCTCTGCAGAAGCTGCCTGCTGAGGATGGTTCCACATGGATAGTCTAAATTTTGATGGTAGATTTCCCTAAAGACTGCTGTGAATAGTCTCACTTGGGTAGCACTTAATGGAAACAGTCTATACCCAAGGCTCATTCATTATTCAGTGGACAACTTCATTTGCATACAACAGACTCCAAGCGAAAAACTTTAATTAAATCCGAAGCGTCTCCAAAGCTCATACTGAGAATCTTTTGAACGTGCTCAGTACTGTTTGACTGTAAAGTATACAATTGCGGAAGAGAAATGATTTATGAGCGTCACTCAGAAAAGAATGCAGTCTTTTTGATTCTTCTGGCTCTTGAAATTTCTTTCTTCTGTCATCTTGGGTAATTTTTTCCTTCCCACCGTCACCTCTGGCTTGATCCTTAAGGATCTAAATTCGTGCCTATTGTTAAAAGCGGTATATGAATAACAGGAAAAAAATACTTGAGTTAGAGGAGTTATGCGTTATGATTATGATTGGTGTGGAGGTTGGGAATGGAGCAGGGATGGGGCTGAGGTAGGGGTTAGGATTAAGAAGAGTTAGGATTGATACAGAATTTTGGGTTTAGACTTTATGGTTAGTTTTTAATAGTAGAGACTGGGGTTGGGGTTTGGGCTTACGGGTGAAGTTGGACTTGTTTATGGGTAAATATAGGGGTGAGGGTTTTGGATAGCGTTGGAGTGAGGGGTTATGGTTGAAGTTGGTGTAAGTTGTTAGCATTAGGGTTTGAATTGGAGTGAGAGTTCGCATTAAGTTTGGTGGGGATGGGCGTTAGAGTGAGGGGTTAGTGTTGGAGGGTTAGTGTTCGATTAAGGGGATAGGGTTGGAGGTGAAGGGAAGGTTAGTATTAGGCTTGGAGTGAGGTGTTAGGTTTATAGTTGTGGAGTTAATCTTTGGGATCAAGTCAGATATACAGTAGCTTTGAGCTTCAGCGAGGATTATGTTCCTCTTATTCCCCTCCTCAGGAGAACACTAAATGAATTGTTGTACCAACCAAACCTTTAAATAGGTCTGTAAAAGTGATCTCAACCTTCATTTAAGAGGACATTTAGTATGTTAGACTTGAAATGCACAGACAAACGCTGACTGCTTTTAATGTACAGCATAGACATTTGCACAAAGACTGTGCTGTCCAGGACTCGTCTTCCTCTCAGCCTAATTGAATCAGGCCAATTTCCCACTGTGCTGAAGAGTACACCTGCATGTCATATAATATAACATGACAAATGTAATTAGGCCATAATTAGATCAACTGACTATTTGTCTGGAATTAATCTGGCTAAATACACACACAGAGGCCAGCTGAAAAGAAGGCACAACAAACAGACCACAGAGAGGCTACGGGTTCACAGACCCACTCAGTCCTAATGGAGTCTCTCTCTTTCTCATCCTCTCATCCGTTTAAAGTGGGGTTTAGCAATTACAGTGACGCTCAGACATCAAATAAACAAAGCTGGCAGTTTTTTTAGGTTGTCTTATATTACCCTGTAACTACACTCATTGACATATTTATCAGTTATGTCAGCCATATAAGCTACGTTACTGGGATACAATCACTGACTGTATGCACAATTTGGAACTGAACTGCAGTTCTGAGACTGAAGAAGGATAGCGGATGATGAACGCAGAGAAACACATATTTATTAAGATTCCAAATAACAAAGACTCATTTCCTTTAGGGTTTGAGTTAATGTAAAGTTAGGCTTTGGTGTGGGTTTAAGGTGAGGTTTAGAGTCTGAGGCCATGTCCACACGTCGCCGGGTATTTTTAAAAACAGAGATTTTTATCTGGGCATCACTTTGGCCTTTCGTCCACGTTGAAAACTCCGGAGCTTTTGGAAAACTCTGTCCAAAGTGAAGATCTGTCCAAAACGTTTTCACTTGTGTACACGGGGAAACAAAGATTTTGGCTTGTTGTAACGTCATCTTGTGTGCCGGTGATGTCATTGTCTGTGTGCTAGTCTACTTTATTTGATGTCAGCTTTGTTTATGAGGATATTTGTGCAATAGTGGACTAACACATAAAAACATAGACATGTATGCTTTACATCTGCCAAATATACACAGTGGAACCTTGAATTACGAGCATAATTCGTTCTGGAAGTGGCTCGTATTCCAAAACACTCGTAAACCAAATTAAAATTTTAAAAACACACTAACAGAATCACTGCTGTAAAGTAAAAATAAAACAAATTAACCTTCACTTTACCTTTGAAAAGAATCAGTGTTTCTGTGTACAGCAGAGAGAAAGAGTGTGTGTGTGAAAATGAAAGTAGGAGGGGTCTGTGTGTGTGTGTGTGTGTGTGTGTGTGTGTGCAGGCTGAGCTTTGAGCAGAGAGAGAAAATGGATTTTTAACATCTCTAATGAGACTTGCTTTTGCTTTACACACACGCTTACAGACACAAAATAAAATATGTTTTACGCACACACACACACGTGGTCACAGTGTTATAGTAAGCAGTACACACGTGCACAGATGTTGATTATATCAGTAAGAGACGAGCACTAAGACCCAGCGGGGGAGACGATTACCCGATTACGGATTTCTCTGCCTCCGCCATGTATCTTTCCTCTACCTCCGCTCGTTTTTTATTTATTTTTTCTCCGCCCTGTCTATGAGGCGTTGAACTCAGCTAGCATCAGTGCGCGAGACCGAGTGTGTTCACGCTCAACTAAAGTTTTTTTTTTTTTTTTACTAATCAAATGTTTCAATCGATTATGGAATTCGTTGCCAACGCTTTTAGTAATCGATTTTTATCGATTTAATCGATTTGTTGTTGCAGCCCTAGAAGAGATGATGACGTTTCTTTCTTCTAATTGGCCCCCTGTCGATTAGGGAGGCTTCATGTGGACAAAGATATTTCTAAAATGTAGGTCGTGTGGACAGAATTATTTTTAAAAATAAAGTAGTAAAAATTTCTGTTTTAAAAAATACCCGGCTACGTGTGGACATGGCCTGAGAGGATTTAGAATTGGTCTTAGGGTTAATGTCAGGGATGGGTTTAACATTGTTGTGAGTTTAGGGTCAGGTTTAGAGTTAGTGTCAGGCTTGGGTTGACGGTTGGTGTGGGTTCAGGGTTGGCTGTAGGGTTAGTTTAGGGAACAAAATGCTGCTCTGGGAAGAACCCAGAAATATCGCCTGTTTAGAGTTAGCTAAAGTTGTTGTAAAGTCCCTCCATGAATCCTAACACCCGAATTAGGGTTAAATTAAAAATTTGGTTGGGTTTAGTGTCTGTGAGGATTTAGGGTTGGAATTGGATTTAGGGTTAAATTTGGGGTTGTAGAGTTGGGGTTGTAGTCAGACTTGAACATGGGGTTTTAGAGTTTTACTTAGGATTGAAGATGGTTTAGGGTTACTTAGAGTTTAAATCAGGGTTGTAGGGTTAGTCTTGGATTAGTCTAGGGTTGGAGAGGGTTTAGTGTTGTGCCTTGAAACTTAGTTTTTAGGGTTAGACTTAGAAAGGCTTAGGATTGGGTCTGTGGTTAGTTTGTCAGTTAAGGGTTTGGTGTAGGGATTAAGAGGGTTTAGGGCTAGGCTTAGGTTTAGAATTTGATAGGGTTTAGAATTGGGCTTGGTTTAGTGTCAGGGTCGTGGTTTAAGGTTGGTTTGTCAATTTAGGGTTGGATATGGGGTTTAGAAGGGGTTTAGGGCTAGGCTTAGGGTTATTGTGAGGGTTATGTTTAAAATTGTTGTGTGTTTAGGATTGGGATTAAGGTTGGAGTTGGATTTAGGGTTATACGTAGGATGAAGATGGTTTAAGTTTGTACTTAGAGGTGGGTTGGGGTTTTAGGGTTAGACTTGGAGTGTTTAGTGTTGTGCTTTGAGTTGGGTTTTAGGGTTTGAAAGGGTTTAGGGTTGGCTTAGAGTTGGAGAGAGAGTTTATAAAACTGATAGCATGATGGAAATTACAGGAGATTAGATGTGTTGAAAATCTTCTTAAAATATGAAATGAACCTCAACTAGAAATATGTGAGTGTAAATGAAAACCTTCCCAAGACTCGTTCATGTTGATTCTGTTGGCATCGGAGGAGCAAAATCTCATTTTTCAGGAGGTATAAATTTGCCTTTTAAACACTGCAATGTTCATCTTCTCAGCGGTTCTTCCTTTCTGTTGATGGATGCTATACAGGGGGGGAGCAAATACTTTGTGCGGAGCAACAGATGTGCTGTAGACAGTAATTCTACACCTTACTTATTCATAAAGGCTAAGTAAGAGTGGATAAGTGCTGTAAGTACAGGGTGGGCGAATATGCCTTTTATGCGTGTCGTTCATTTTGTTAATTGAGGCCTTAAAGTTTATTACCCCAGCCTTGCTCACTGCTTTCTCTTCCTCGTTTTCCTGCCTGAGATTATAACCCTGTCCTTGCCATTGATTATGTGGGTGATGTGACTAATACGTTTTCCCATCACGGATTTAATGCCTAGATTTTATGAAAGTGATTTGTGTCGGTGTCAAATTGTTGAAGCGGCTTGTAGGAGTTGCGCGGTTTTATACCACAACCCTGCCGAGGTCCTGATTCTGATTGGTCAAAAGTTCTTCGTTTTATTATTTATTTTAATAACTGGCCATAATACACACTATAGTAATATTTCTAACCACACTCACTTCAGGTTAATTAACATGACACGCCTATTCCTATCCTCTGCATACCTGTCTTAGCTCTAATCCAGCATTATTAAATCCAGCATGTACACTCATTTTTAAATCTCCAGTTTGCTAATTTTTTAGCCTATTTTTAGGAACAATTACAGTAAGCCATCCGATAAAGGGCTCAGACGCGGCCCTTCATTAACCTCGGGATATTCAGCTGTTTTGTATTCTTCCTCCAGCGCGGCGTGATGATGGAAGACCTGTAGTTGAGCAGGGTGAAAAACTGAAAAGACGGAAAAGCCTGCTTGTAATGCATTTCAAAAGGCTCCATCATTTATATGCGATTTTTTTTCCCTTCTTCTTCCTTTTTTTTTCGGTTACTCAGCGCGCTTTGAAGGAGGCATTACTAAAAAGGTCATGTGTGGAGAATTACAAATGCCGAAATGATTCTCACCTTCTTCAAGTTAACATTTTTTTTTCCAACGGTTTCTCGCTGGAATATTCACCCTGGTCTTTGGAATATTAAACATTACCCGTGGGCATCATGTTCAGTTTTTGTTCAGTTTGAATGTTAAAATAATAACGGCACAGCCGAGAGTCTTTTGAAATATTACTCTGGTCTCATGCATCCAAACCATACAAAACCATAAAAACATATTCATGTGAGTTTAAAAAAAATATGAAATTTATTCAGTTTTATATTATTTATCCATAACTATACCACAGCAGATCTAGTTTTTCTCCAGTATAATTAAAACATAAATAAATAAAAGTTTTCTTCGGTGAGTCTTTACTGATAGGTCACCTAACAAGATTTGTCATTTTTCAAATCATTGGGTCATACTTTTAAATGTGTATAAATTTACATGAAAACAACAAAAGTTACAGTTATGGGCGGAGCTATGGTTAATTAGCATGAACTTGAACCAAATCCGATCATGATATCTGGTTGCTCTCCACTGTTAGCTTTAGGATTTGGTTCCCATGGCAACAAAAACACAGGCTTAAATTAGTCTTGGCCTGACCTGATTGTGTCACCTGTTCCCTGTTATAGTTCCTCTGCCTGTTTATACTGTTTAACGTTGTGGCTGAGAATTATCGCGAAGCGTTCATGTGCATCTTTTATCGCTAAGTTCTGAGTTGCGTTTTTGTCTTCCCGTTGTTCCCGTTGTTCTGGGAAAACGTCCTGCTACGCTAATACTGTTTTCTGGGTTGTGTTGAGAAGTTTCTCATAGGGCTGCCTGATGTGATCACAAAAATCACATTGCGATCATTTCGACAAAATTTGTGATTGAGATTTAAACTGCAATATTTAAATGTTACAATTAAACATAAAATTTTGCATTTAAACATTTTTATCTATGCCAACGGCAAGTAACAGAAATCTTTATTTATCATCTCAAAATTATGTAAAAAAAAAACCAATGTACGTTATTGACAAACTGCATAAATTCCAAACTTCCGTGTGTGTTACCTGTAATAAATAGCAGCCTTTTAATTAATTCATGTATTAATAATAATTAATCATAAAAATTATAATAAATATTTAAATGATTGCACTGGACCATATTGTAATTTTTATTTATGCAATTGATTGTGCAGCACTAATGTCTACAGAAGTTTTACAAAATTTGAAAAGAGTAGATAGATTCCTATAAAAGTACACATACTTGCACAAAGGTCATTAACGCATTTGATTAACTTTAACACATTACTATTTTTAAAAAAATGCAAATTAATCATATGACCAAATTTGACCCTATTGGCTTCCCATAATGGCAGCACGGTTATCTGGCTGCATGTGATTAAGGCGGGTTTAACACACATAATAAGATGACTGAGGGGGGAAAAGGCTTCTAGATGGAAGTTTGGATAAAACCAAAGTTGTATCCTCAAGCTACCTTAGAGGAACAATTTTTACAAGAATACATTAAATGTGAGATGTGGAAGTGGTGGCTGTTGACTTCTGGCTCTGAGGATCCAGGTTCGACACCCCAGACTACTGTACCCACTGCATCCAGCGCCCATCCCATCCGAGAGATTTTAATTTAACATTTGTTAATTTGTTAATATGTCAAACATGTTAGTGTTTGACATATTATAACTCCGCATAATCTGTTGACTCTAACCAGTTTGTCCTGGATTTATTTATTCCAACACTGCATGTTTTATAATACAAGTAAATCTGAGCATTTTAAAATTGTGATTAATCACAAACTATGAGTAGCAATGCTGAAGGCGTCCAAAATATATTAAACAGTTGATATTGAGATGTATCTGCTACTCATGATCCTTCATAACGGCTCTAATCTGAGGTGCTGGTTGTTAATTGGTGATTTCTGAGGCTGGTGACTCTAAATGAACGTCTCCTCTGCAGCAGAGCTCAGTTTTGGTCTTGTTTTCCTGGGAAGGTCTTCATGAGAAACAGTTTCATCATCTTAAAAGAACTGATCCAGAAAGGCTGACCTTCATGTCTTAAAATAACAATGGACTGTTGTTGTTACATAATTACTTCATTCCATATGTGTTATTTCATAGCTTTGAAATCCCCAGTATTTTTGTAGAATGTAAAAAATAAATCTCTAAACAAAAACAAATAAATTTTGAGCGGTGTATATATAAAACTGTCAGTCCTATAGTTCTACTATGAGAAGTAAAAAAGGCTAGCAGACAGATGTAGAGAAAGAAAGAGAGAGAGGGGGAAGGAGAATGCATGTCTTTTTTTTGAACATTAAAATCCTCTTTTTGTTTGAGAGATTCCAGTCGATATTTATTGCATCTGTTTCATATTCGTATCGATCAACATGGCACGAAAGCTGACATTCGAGAACTGGATCAGAAAAGGAGTAAAAATTTTAAAATAGCCCGAATCAGGTTTATGAACAAATATTTATGTTTATAAAAAGATAATGTGTTACAGATCGTACAGATCTCCGGTTCTCACCGCAGTTATCCGCATTTGTGACGGTAAGAGCAACTCCGCGTCGTCCCATTGTCACCTCGCCGCGTTTGATTGATAACAGCATGACACTGAGTGTGAGACATTTCCATAGTCTGAAGTAGAACAAAAAAAAAACAACTTAACGTTCATGTTTTTTGAATAGCGAACAGGAAGATAACGAAACAGCGAGGAGCGCCCTTGGTGAATTAGTGCGTAATCAGAGAGTTTTATGCGTAATCAGAAATGTAAGCGCCCAACTTTTTCATATCCACCTTTTCCAGTGAAATACAACTGAACCTAATTAGCAAAATGGCCTGATAGAATACATCAGGACAGGTCATGAGGACATAATTATCCTTTTCTGTCTCTCTCTCTCTCTCTCTTTGTTAAAAGAGCACTTTAGCATTCAAAATGTGGCCTTTTTTTACAATCCGGAGAAGGACGCGGTTCAGTGATCACAAAAGCGGTAAGCGTTAGGTGTTAGAGCAATCACGCTGAACACAAAGTCGTATAATATCTAAGTGTTTGTTCCAGACCGATCCGCACAGATCTAGCCACCGGCATTACGCTGTAGAAGTTGCTGACGGCGGTAATAATAATAAAGAATGTCTGGAACTCGATTTCCCGCCTGCTAAAATCCATAAGATGGCGATTTTGAAGAGATAAAGATAATATTGTATGGCTGAAAGAACATGAAGGAAGAAGTGAGGCTTTCGCTCTACACGCAAGAATGAGTCTCTGAGGGACGGAATGAACGCAGGAATAAAAAGAGATGAGGGGAAGATATCATTTTATCCGCCTTCACTTTTTGACCCGTCGTTCCCTCGCGGTCCGTTCGCTTTTGCTTTTACCCGAGTCCTTTTATCGCCGCCTGGAGGATTTGGAGACGTTATGATGGACAGTGGACGTCTGATTGTATGCACTACGAATCAGCGCCATTGTCTTAGCCTTGACTTTGTTTAAGGAGCAGCACGAGAACACCAGTCCCAATGCGTGTGATAGATAGATAGAAGTGATAGTGTTCTCCTTACAATGACCGAGGCTCATTTCTAGTTAAATGCACATCAGTCGTAAGACATCCATCCACCCATTCATCTAGGAACCTCTGTAGTCCAGCAAGGGAGGCCAAATGGCGACTTGTATTTATTCCCATTTTATGACACACTGCAGACAATTTGGAAACGACAATTAGCCTAATCTGCATGTCTTTGGAGTGTGGGACGAAACCGGAGTACCTGGAGGAAACCCACCATGGACGTGCGAGGCCACAGTGCACTACACTACACCACCATGTCGCCATGATAGTAAAATACTTCTTCAGAAAATCCAGTTAAAGAAGTACAACCTTTCATTTTTCGTTCCCCTTTTCTAAAATCAATGCTTTTAAACCTCTCCACCCATTAAAAAGGCTTTATGTTCCCTCGGGCCTGGATTTCATGCTGAACAATGCCTGCTTCGACAAAGCCTAGATAGCAGTTTAGCCAGCTGGATTGAGGGACAGAAGCGACGAGAGCGGAAAACTTCAAAGCCGTTCCATGCTTAACAATTACAAAATGGATCGAGGCGCTGGTTCAAATCGCTTTACAGATTTCCAAAAGCCGGGAAACCACTACTCCGTCTAAATGATTGGCAGCTCAGGCCCTGGACGCGGTTCATATTAACCACGGTCGAGAGGAATACGAAAGCGCAGGCCAAACCGACGTGATCTACAGTGTGTCGGGACGCTTTTTGGGCTACGGAGCACGGCGGGGAAAAGTGCCGCGCGGAGCTCAGAGTCCTGGCGCATTATTTACTTTGAGTATGGCTGTGGCTGTCAGAGCTCATTTCTCAAGCGCTGTTTATTTCCAAGCCGGGAAGCTGAGAGGGTGTTCTGCCGGTGCCTGTCTCCATCATTCTCACTCGCCGAGAAGCATCAAATGCAGCCGTGTAGCTGTAGAAGTGTACAAAAGTCTGAGTGCGCTGCGTACAAAATAAACAAAACAATCTGTTATCTAACACTATGACGAATCACTGTGTGACTCAATACATATCCCGCGCCATATGTCTGTTTTTCCCCCCTCATTAGAATAATATTCCTATATTTGTGAGAATAATAGATAAATGAATCTAAACCGTAGCTC
This sequence comes from Clarias laeviceps, assembly GCA_030014305.1. Taxonomy (NCBI): domain Eukaryota; kingdom Metazoa; phylum Chordata; class Actinopteri; order Siluriformes; family Clariidae; genus Clarias; species Clarias laeviceps. The sequence continues at coordinate 33,852,407 of JAQMYJ010000001.1, forward strand.
CGTGCCTCAGCATGCGTGGTTTGATTCTTTCATGGGGGTGTTTTTTATTTCTTATTTTTTTGTGTCGACAGGATTCGGTCGGGGTCGTACCTGAGCACCGGATGGTTCACCCTCATCTTAGCCATGGACATGTGCAAGGAGATCCACATCTACGGGATGATCAACCAAACCTACTGCAAGTGAGTTTGATGTTTTTCCTTGGCTTGTACACGTACACAGGGAGGAGAACTCAGAGTCTCAGCAGCCTTTTGATACTACTAACAAACTCACTGGTTCTTCTTTTCTCATGCTTTTATCACGCATGTAAATCCTGTGCGATTCGAATAGGAATATGACTATGTATGAATACGCATCCCTGATCTGGTACTATATGATCCTGCTGTACCTAGTAATTATTCACCATCTCTAAAAATATCCAGATAATAAAGCAACACTGAACAAAAAGCTGCTAAGAGCAGGGTTTATTTCCTACACTTTTCTGCCCAGAGCGCATTCCCCTGGTGATCATGCTGCAGTCTTAGTAAGTTTTTAGTTTTTTCTGCCATAAGCTCTGTCTATATAGTAATACCATATCTTCTGACCTGGTTATGTCCCGTCATATAAAATCCATCAACTTTTACCGCCATTTTAACAAGCTGTCACACTTCACCCGACCTGATAGTCAGCAAGCGCAGCTTCGTAATTCCCAGTCCGGCCATCTCGTCGCTCTTTTTGCGCACGGCTCAAGATCGTGCACTTGGTAATATTTCTAATTAGTCATGCATTATGCATTTTCCACCTGCTTCATAAAAAAAAAACAACCAGCCAATTTCGTTTTTACAGCCGTTCTCATCTCAGGCCGCCGGTTAAATCTGCTAAAGTTAAGGAACAGCAGTCCGCCTCGGAGCCGTTTCCATTTCCATTTCCAGTGACCGGGGACATCTGTTTTAAAAATGATCTCCTCAGCTGTCGTAGCGATTGACCCGAAATGGTTTTTACCGTAATTGAAATGCAACAGGTGCTCCGGGGTGGTGCAGGAGAGTGAGATTGAAATCATTTAGAACTTTGCAGGACCTGAAACGCATGCCAAGAAGAGTGGAACCATCAGTGTATACTATAACTCCAATGGAGAGTCCAATACTGAATCTTTGTAACAGCAAACAGACTGCGAGCTCCAAATAGGCCATCCGTCTGTTATCAGTGTATACCGCTTATCCTGGAGCCTATGCCGGGAAACTCAGGCCACAACACAGGGTACCAACCTGGGATCGTTTCCCAGCTCATGGGATGGGGTGCCAACCTATTCCTGAGCACAAACACACATAAATATACACTATGGGCAATTTGGAAACACCAATCTGTCTACACGTTTCGTCATCTGTCTCTGGACCAGCGGAGAAAACCAGAGTTCTTTGGAGGAAACCCATCGAGCACATGGTGAACATGTAGTCTCTTTGAGGCAACATTGCTAACCACAATAGTGTCCCCTTAACTTCGATCTGCTCAATCAGCCAAGGTTTATTGGGTTTTGTCATTGAAGACGTGAGGCTAATGGAGATCTGTCTCTTTCAAACTTAAAGCTTTAGTTATTGTCATTAAATGACATCACTAAGATCTAACCAATTTTTTTCACAGAGACAGGTTTATCTTTCTTGATGACCACATTACAGTCTAAGTTTTTGTCAAGGGTTCTTAAGATATTTTAGCATTCTTATCTATTCTTATCTATTCTTAACCTCACATCTTGCAGTTTGATCCTTAGCTTGGGGTACTATTTGTCTAAAGTTTCATAAGTTCCCTTGTTCATATGGATTTCCTCTGGGTTCTACAGTTTCTTCCCAGACACATAGTGACAGCTATAAACTGCCCCTTGGTGGGAATGAGTATATAATGGACAAGTGCCTCGGGGATAGACTTCAATCTGGGTTCTATTGCAAACCCTAACCTACTTCTACATCTTTCTACTTTTTATATCTAAGAGTAAAGTCTTAGCATTTTTTTGGTTCATATAAAAGTGATAAAAAAACGATCTAAACCGCTTTCCCGTTTCCATTCTTGCTCTCAGATCTGAAGGCTACAGGAAGGTGCCGTATCACTACTATGAAGCCGGAAGTCGTGACGAGTGTGCCGAGTACGTCCTGCACGAGAGCGCCCCCTACGGAGGCCACCGCTTCATAACAGAGAAGATGGTTTTTGCCAAGTGGGCCAAGACACACCGGATCAAGTTTTCTCACCCAGAATGGCAGCCGTCATGACCAACACAGAACGACGGCGTCTCTCGAGCACCGATGCCTGACTGGTCCAAACACTTCCCTGTCTTAATGCAGAAACAAACAGCCATGAACAGGCCAGAACAATTGTCTCAACCCGTCCTGATTACACACTGATTCTACAGCGTGATTCTAGAAGGGAGGACAGATTTGCTGGGATGGTTATGGTGCTGGATGTTTTTAAGGACAACAGGACAATGCCATAGCTGACGTAACAGATCTCATCACGACATAAACTGCATGAAGGTTTTCTGAAAATCTCCAGACAAAGAAAGGAAACGAGGTAGGCGGTGACAAAGAGCCATATTTGCTCAGTTCCATACCTTTTTTCCCCACTATTCTCGCTACTGGGACTACCAGCAACCACCACTTATCCCCAGCTATTGTACTCCACTTTGGTACATCACACAAGCATGATCAGCATTAATCTGGATAATCAACAATAGCTCCTCAGGGATCATGCTGCAATCCCCAGGTTAAGAACCCCAGATTTGTAAGAATTTCCTCGTCTAAGCTCAAAAACACAAGGCAGAGGATTATTGTAATTAAACGATTAGTTTACATTTATCAGTCCTGGGAGTTTTAGAGTAGATCTAGAGTCACAAATCCAAATTAAGCCCTTGGTTATTTGTTGTACCGGGTACGAACAAGCACACAGATTTACTCTTCTGTACTCTCTGACCACTCTTAGTCCAAGGGTTGCTTAATAGTGCATTGGATAGAACCCATTAAAACAGATTCCTCCAGAGATTAAAACCTCAGCAGCTTCTAAGATTTACTTTTAGGTCTGTTTTAGGTGGAAACATTGGTTTCTTCAAAAACAGTTTCCTCAGGTTGGTGTTTACGCGCTCGCAGGTTCTTCTCAGATGACCTGCTGTATTAGTCACGCTCGCAGTAATTTAGCAGTAAATACGTACAGCCCAGAGGATACCTCCGCATTTGACCACTAACCCTTAGTGCTGTAGACACATGTAGTCAGTGTTTTATTGGACGAGGAAGTTAATTGTACTGTATGTTGCTTCAGTATGAAATTTCAAAGAAAAACCTTAGCTTTTAATGTATGTATCTAAGTCACAGTCATGTTCACCTGCACTATGAGCCCCGATGATCAAACTGAGCAGGAGTCCTTGTTTTCGCCTACCATGGCAGGTGTTAGCATAACATTTGCATAAATAAATTATTAACAAGTTAACGTCTGTGCTGTGAAAGCTGACGGCGGCGATAGAGCGAATTAAAAACATTTAGCGAGCAAGTTTTATTTTTGTCAGTTTTGTTGTCGACTAGCCACGTTGATGAACAGGACAAAATACTAAAAGGTACATAAGTTTTTTTTTTTTTTTTCTTTTACTCCATTATTATTGGCACCCTAAATGAAAATTAATTATAAATTTTTTGTTTTGTCTATTTTATTATTTTTTATTGTATTATTTTCTCCTCTGTTTCCCTCAGTGCAAAAATTTTAAAGATTATACACGTGCTCATCCTCCTCCACCTCACTACTTGAATTTATTTAAAGAGTATAATGTTCTACAGGGGTGCCAATAATTTCCTTAAGATGCTTTTTGAGAGAACGTAATCTCAGCTGCGATTTAACGAAGCGGTGTCACGCTAAACCCGCCGCGCTCTACACATACTGTAGCTTTTACTTCAGTTTTTTTCATTTTTTTAATTACTTACATTTAGCGTTTTCATCTTTTTGAAAAAAATCAGAGTGTGATTGTTAAGTCAGGCAGGTGTCCCTGCGCCGGATTTATACTGCCAGCATTTTCTTTTTCTCTCTCTCTCCTCACAATATCACCATGACTCAACACTCAACACTCCACCAGAGCAAATGGTGCAGCTGATGACAGAACGCTCGCGCGAGGGCGGAAAGGCGCTAATTGAAGTACGGGATTCGGGACGACGCGACTCTCTAACAGCAAAGCCAAAAGCACTAAGAAAAGATTTAGGGATTTATTGGATGTAGATTCATTCATCTGAGATAAAACTCAAGGCAGGAAATTTGATTTCTTCACATTTGATGATCGTTATCGTAATGAAATCTCTAACAGCTAAAAGAAAACGCTGGCTTTTTTATTTTTTCATGTCATTTATTACGTTTTTCCCCTCACTGCTAATCCGTTTCTCACAAAGTTGCAAATGAGACCCGTTAATGAGCCGAATCTCCTAAAATCGGAATCGAGGTAGCGTTTTTATCAGCTAAACCCACGATACAAGTAGGTCTGTAATTCTGTAAAACTGTTGCTGTGCACAATGTTTTGGCCCCCCTTTCCAACCTGTCTGTCACTGGAAAGAGAAAGGAACACTGCAGGAACAGATATTATTTGCTTGGTGGGTGATTCTCAGTACACAGCAGTGACTCACATTCTTATTGTGTGCGAGTGTGTGTGTGAGAGTGTGTGTGTGTGGTGCTGGTTACAAGCGTGTGAGCTACATCAGCGCTGGTGGATGTCGAATTTCTCGACAAATCAAACTGACACTCGTTAATACTTGATTAGAGATTTATTTAGGTTCATTAAGTGGAGGAATTCAGTTCAATACCAGCGTATGTTGGGATACGGATTTAATCCCAACAAGTTCTTAAGGTGAAATTTCGTATTGTGAAATGCGTTTACATTATGTAAATGCAGATAATCCGTTCCAGCCACCCAAAAATATTACCAATATTAACAATTTCCAACACTGTAATCATTTTTTTGCATATAAAAACAATCAAATCAGTTAGAAAAGACATATAAATGAAGTAAAATATAAAATAAATAGACATTAAACCTCACTTAACATTAATTTATGATTCCTCTTGGCACTGGCTGTTTTAAAAAACAAACTGAAAGCGCCTCCCTTTTCTTCTTGCTACCATCCTTGCTAACATTCTTGGGACACATGGTGCTGCGTCTTCGCTAAATCTTGCACAAAATGCAAAAAAACAAACAAAAAAACCCCACAACTTCACTTGGCTTTCCACTGATGCAAATAAGTTTTGAACGGCTCCTGAACGTACACACAACGTTCGGTTCAGCTCGGTTCGGTCGATGGGACGTTCAAATACCTACTGTATCTACTCCCTCCCATACTCCCATTCCTGCATCACATGCTCCGTCACAATATCATCCTGCAATTCTTCCCAATCCGTTCCACTCCCAATGGAATCCTGATCCTGCGACTTTTAATTCCAGTTACGGCGCACACATCTAGAGCGGAAGATCAGTAACACGCACTGTTCGAGGAACACATGAGCTGTAGTCACCAGCTCATCTGCTCATCTACAAGGTGACCACTAAGGCAGGACTGAGATATCCGAGATCAAACCGTGGTGAACGATAAAGTTGCGTTTTAATACAAAAATACTTAGGACTTTTCACCCCCTAATAAAAAGCAGTGCTGTTTCACTCTCTGGCGCGATTCTGTGCTGGTCCTCAGTTTGTATTCGTCAGGTTCGTGAGTTCTCCAAGTGTGTGTGTGTTCAAACAATTCCACACATCTGTGTTATTACCTCAATTGCTTTTACGTACGTATGAAGTTTGGGTTCGTTTTTTTTGTGTCCCAAACACCGGAATGAAAAATATGTGGGTGAGTACGATTTACAACCGAAGGCCACTAATAAGCATGAATAGACCCACAGGACATACAGTATGGTGGACCTACGGCAGGTTTACGCATTTGTGTGAGTATGTTTGTGCTGTGAAGCTGGGAATCGCTACGGGTCACCACGGCGACCGCAATCGGCAAACATCGTTACGACACTAAACATTGTAGAAAAAATAATGGACGTTGGAAATGGACTTCAGTAATGCAATGTTAGCTACGTTATTTTCAACATCCATGTGTTCTGTCAGATAAACTGCTAGCTAATAAATATGATTTCAAGCTACTTGCTCACGTGTACACTGGTTCAAGCATCCAGATTAAAATAAAGGGAGAAATTTTCACAACAAAAAGTTTGGAACTTTTGGAACTTTTCCAATTGTTTGTAATTGAATTCAATTCAATTCAATTTTATTTGTATAGCGCTTTTAACAATTGACATTCTAAACTTTAGCTAGCTTTTGTGTTTTATCAATAAAAATTGGGTCAAACAGTAACAGTTTCAGAAATGTTTTATGTCTAACCGTATGTTTCGCTACAGCTCATGATGTTTATTCTATATTTACTTTACATTTAAATTAATTTTAGGTTTGTGGAAATTAGTTACATATTGTGATTTTTATTATTGAATTTTAAACACAAGTTCACAACTGGATTTGTGACTTTTTTCTTTTATTCGATTCCTTTGTATTTATTTGCATTTAACCTTTCTTACCCAGATTAATCTATAAGATCCCAGACACATTCCTCCTTTAAGGAAAATTATGGAACCACATGGAACACATTTTGAGATACGATATTTTCTACATTTTAGTTTATGTCAATTTGTTTAAGAAATGCAGTCAGAACAGGTTAATTATAAAATATGAGATTTTATTAAAACATTAGAATCATTAAATAAGATGAAACATTTGGAAAGTATTTGGAATCGCTGGACAATGCAATCTACAAAAGTTCACAGATTGTCACATGACCGCACCGGGATGTTCATTAGGTGTTACTTGAGTTAAAGTCAGGGATAAAACTGAACGAGGAACTTAACAGAACATTTTTTATTTCATTTTTTAATGTACTGTATTATTAAGGATTCCGTTGTTGGATTAATTTTTTGATGGACTGTATTACTAAGGATCATGTTGGATGTATGATTTTCCCCACTGTTTTTTAAATAAGGATACCTTTTACACACCCTGACTCCACACCTACAGTATGGATGTCCTTCAGTGTCTTTGTCTCACATTCAAGAATTAAAGACTAGAGTGAAGTCTAGAAAACACACGTTTATCACACCAGTATTAAGGATCTTTTTTTCCTTCATACTGTTAAAATAATGTGTCTAGACATTCATTTGTGTAGCAACACTTGGGTTATAAATTAAGAAATGAAATTATAAAAAACTTTTTGCAAAAGCAGTATTATTAACGTTTCGGCTTCTCCGGTGTTGCTGTGAATTTGCTGTTTGTGGTGAATTTCTTTTTTCAATGTTTTTTCTGTCACTCGTGTTTTTTGAAAGTATTTTGTGTATTTTTATTTTTCAAAGAAATGCAAACAAAACCTGTCCCTGTGTAATTTAATTCAGTGTGTATCAGTCAATAATAATAAACTGAGCGACTGGTGGTTTTGGAAATTGTTCTGTTTTTCATGTGAATATTATCCAAAGCAAAAATACATCTTCAAATGTTTGCGCACCCTCAGAACTGTACAAAAGATGTAATTTATACTTCACAGGACTTTCTCCCATTATCAAATCCAAATAAATAAATAAATATTATCAACAATACTGCTAATAATAATAAACCTTCAAATCATGTAATTTTTCATTACACTTTCTTTGAATATTTAATTACATTTATTTAATCAAAATTTTTTTTGTCTCAGAAAGAAAATCCATTTAATCATATTTAACATTTCATTATTTTGTAGTTTCATTTATTTATATATTTCTGGAATTTCCGATGAATTCAAATCATTTGAGTTTATTGAACTAATAATACAATATTAAAAACCTACATTTAACTTTTCTTTATTTGAAGTTTCTTGTTTTTAAATACTAAAAATGTGCTTCGACAAATTCTTATGCCTGCCCTTTGGGGTGTACTAATTTACACACATAAAAGTATAAAGCCCTTTCCAGGCAAACACATTAGTAGATCAAAAATGGATTTTTTTTTATTGTGGTATGAACTGTGACTCCCATAATGCATTGCTTGCTCCATTACCTGCAGTCAATATCATTTAAATGTACTGTTACAGTAACCAGACGGGCCGCAGCGTCTGTGAGAGATGCCAGCGCGCTCTGCTGAACAGATGGCACTGCCGTATGCCCCGCGCCACCACAACGTCTTCTTAAGCAAACTCAGTTCTGTTACAGCAGAGTTTCCACGGCAGCTCGAAATGACCTACAGTTCCACCGCTAGCCATGAGAATATTATGGGATGTCAGTTTTTGGCTTTCCAGTTTACTTCCAGACTACAGTTTCTAAATTCGCCCCCTGGATTCCTGGCCACAACCAAGCGTGGTGTTATTGTCAGGATCTGAACTTGTGATGTTATAACTTTCGAGATTATAGTCGCTACAAACTCTATAGTTGCTTACAAAAGCCTTTCAGCTCCACCTCCGACTGTTACATTGAAGACCTTTTGCATAGAAGTCACTGTGTTTATTTAGCTGTTACCATAGAAACGATGCATTCTGAATCTAATTATTATTCCATCATTATTTATTATTTAAATTTGTTTTACTTCAAATCTGACGTGAGATGAATAGCTTATTAGTTTCTCCAATTCATAAAGTAAATTTATTCTGTTCTAAAACTAATCTCTGTTCAAACTTTTCTATTTTATTTTTATTTTTCAGATCTGTGTACCACAATTCTGACTAAAGGTTTTTTAAGGGGTAGGAGGGGGTCCAAGCACGAACGAAGCCTTTTATCTAAAGCACAATAAGCTTACCAAGCTAACATTTTAATCATATTTTAGAATCTAGTTTAATATTTACACTGCTGCATAATGGTTCAATGACAAAATAATAATAATAATAAAAACTTTACGTTTTTTACCCTGAAAATGTAACTGGTCGTGAAGTTTGCTACTTTGGTTCGGCCCTGGAGCTACACGGCTAATGTAGCTAAAAGGTAATGGACATTTACTGCCTCCAGTTTAGAGCTGTCTAAGCGATCTCTCACACACACTGAAAGGATAATGGAAAAGCAGACAGACGGCCATTTTAACAGCACAAACCTTGTCGCTGAGTGCACGCCGCCCATTTTTATAGACGTGGAAGCACTAAAAAAAAGCAGTGCCTTGGGCTAAAGCTTCCATTTCAACCCTTAATGAAGAAAATATGGATCTCAGGAAGAGAAAGGTTCAGGGGAGAACGTGAGCTACGGATTCCTCCTTCCTCAACCTCAATCACCTCCTGCCTGTTCCGAGTCGAAACACATGGCTGTGTTCTGATTTTTAATAAGTGACAGAGGCTTAATCGAATTCGTTTTTCAAATTAGTTCTTAATAGGAGGAAAAAGAGGAGTAATTAAGGTTCAGGATTGTTTTACCAAAAGAGATAGCGAACAAAAGTTATGACAGAAAAGGCTTGGAATTCCTACTTGGAAATTCCAGAAGTCCAGCGCATGACATCATGACAACATGGCCGCCTGCAAGGAGAAAAGTATTTAGTTAAACTGCTAACACTAGCTGTTTAGTTTTAAGAAAGTAAATTCATGATAACACGTTAGCCGTGCAAGATATAGTTAACAAACAAAACGCTTTCATGGAGGCTTGAATATTAATTACATAAAGACGTAAATATTATGTACAAAATCATATCTGACCTTTTGAGTTGAATCAAACTTTTTTCTAGCTAGCTAACAGGCTAGTTTGAGCGCCTGATAATTGCTAGTGTTACATAGGAAGTATAAAATGCAATTTCCTCCCTAAGAATCCGATCATTTAGATTTTCTTGTTCTGTCAGAGCTTGAAATTTTAACTTCTGTTTATTCAGTTGGTTTGTGATAAAATTGCAAAGTAATAGACATTAGCATATCGTGCATCTTGATCGCTTATCAGGCCGGCATCCCGCGCATCACCTGAACACGCCTCTCAGTATCGTGTGAGAGAACAAACACTATTCCTCTGTTAACTCGAAGAATTTGATGAGCAGATGAGATAAGAGTCGCAGTCGTCTCTCGTTCAGCAAAGCAAATCCGTCCGCAAGGTGTCCGCGCCACGCCGGCGACTCGGAGTCGCTTCTGTTTATTCTCTTTTTCATTCTGTTTTTTAAAAGAAAGAACTTTTTTTTCATTTTGGGTCTCAAGGAGGAGAAAAATATGTTGAGTGTGGGTGTGCAGAAAGCGATCGGGCGTGAGGAGCCGGGAGTCCCCTGTGGCACAGCCGCGCATGAAACTCAATTCCAGCTCCATCATGCCTCAGGAAGCAATTTAATTAACGCATTGCTCTGAGCGCAGGACAATCATCAGCTCTAAGCAAAACCTAGAAAAAAAGAAAGAAAAAAACGACATCGGCTGGACACTGCTGTTGAGGCTCAGTGTGATGGCCTGAGGTTAAGGAGGGGAGACTAAAAGTTTCTGAGAAATTTTTTACTAAGTTTACCTGAGTATGAGTGTACAAGAGTTTTTTTTTTTTTTAATCCATGCTTGTGAATGAAGAAAAGCTTTTCCAGTGTAATAACATTATCATTTATTTTTATTTAATCCTTTTTCAACTGATATCAGCTACAGTATATACTTAGCTAATTATTCGGCTAATGTTAGTTATATAACATTTGACATTAATGGACTCGGATTTTCCATTAACCTTAAGAGAAAGTGAGAACATGTATTACAAGTCCAAAGAGCATGTGGGATAGTGGAAGGGGCGGAGCTTCAGAGTCCACATACGGAATATTGTTCGTAAATATTGTTCGCCCGTGCCTCCAAAAATAGACTGTTTTTTTATCGTATTTTGAGCAACAAACATACTAGTGTACTTTGAGGGTAGATCGTGAACAAAATGATTTAAGGTTTGCAGTCTGGTGATCTAATCTAATCTAATATAATCAGAGTAAAAATTGTTGGATATTCTACTATCATAAGACCATGTAAAGCCCCGTAAATTATATCGTAACATGTAGTAACAATAATCATAATAATTGTAGCTTTCCAGGAATGTTTATTCTGATTGAAGAATCTTTTTCTGACACAACAAGTATTGCGGAAAAGGAATTTCCCTATAGATCACCAACAAACCTCCGGGGTGACGGCACCACAAGGTTTATGTTTATAAAACACAGATCACAGAGTGTGGCCTATTTATTTATTAATATATGGAAATGACTGTAGTTCTAAGCGTGCAGTAGTCTATGGAAGTGAGTCTCTGGACAAAAACATGTCTTGGCTACATCAGGTTCTTTCCATCAGCTGAATACCTGGGGCTGAGTGGAGAAAGAAGCTGCGATTTCCTTGTGTTTTTTTATTCATTAATTTATTTATTTTTGCGTGGGAAGCAAGGACACTAATTCTTCACACTTCTGTTTTCTCTTTTCTAATCTCTCCCACATCCTTTTGGTGGGAAAGTGGTGTACTGGTTAGCACTGTCGCCTTGCACCTCCAGGGTCCGGGTTCGATTCCCGGCCAGGCTTGATTCCCGTCTCTGTTTGCATGGAGTTTGAATGTTCTCCCCGTTCTTGGTGGGTTTCCTCCCACAATCCAAAAATATACAGGTTAGGCTAATTGGCATTCCCAATTTGTGTGTATGTGTGTGTGCCCTGCAATGAATTGGCACCCTGGCTTGTGCCCTAAGCCTCCTGGGATAGGCTCCAGGTCCCCCACGTCCCTGAATACAGGATGACGCGGTATAGAAGATGAGTGAGTGAGTGAGTGATCCTCTTCCGCTTACCCCTGCCCTTTTTTCCTGATTACATGTCAGAACGATTTCCAGATATTTCGCCTCAAACGGCGGCTCATGAACCTCTCGTGAACGGAGCAGATATGAGTCACCGCAATTACTGCTCTCTTCTAAAACCGGAGACTCTGCTTGCACTCTGCTTAACTCTAGTTTATCCTTCGTTTGGGTAAAACCTGCCTGCATCGATTGTTCTGCTTCTGGAAATCTGGACCAGATCAATTTTGGTATGAAAGCCAATGAACAACCCTGAGGTCAAACAGAGAGTTTACAGAGAGGTACGAGTGCAGAATACGAATAACGCGTATTAATAAAATATGAACCGAGCTTCATGTAACAGTATAAATACGCTGTAAGTCTTGCCCTTCCATAAAAAGAGATAATAACCTCGTTGTTAAAATATTAGCCAGAAAAACACATGGCCTGTGAGATTCATTATAGAGTTTATAGGTTTTTTTCCTCTTCTTTGCAATGAATAGGATTTTGTTAAAGATGGCCAACAAGTATACAGACTTTACTAAAAGCAGTTTGTGTTAATTGAGTACACTGGGTGCACTGGGTGCGAGCTGGGAATACATACTGGTTGGGCCTGAATGGTTGATTCTTGTTTTAAACACAGACTGGAAACTTGTTCCATTTCCAGTTATGAGCTCATTTTTTTCAGATCAGATCTGGTCGCTTAGACAATGCGCACTTGTATATCACTTTAAAATTTGTGTTGGAATATTGATGATTAAAAATCAGGAGTGTTTTTGTACTAATTCAATAATAAAATCCTAAAATAAATATAATAATAAAAAGTAAGTAAGTCCCCTAAATACAAACATTTGAGTTACAAACTTTTGAAGATGCAAACACGTGTTTGTGATTGTTCAATCGCAGAAGTCTGATCACATGTCCGGCGTACAGTGTCACATGCGTGCAGCACGCATCCCAGGATGTCCGGAAGCGAGCGCAAAAGCAGCAGGTACTGCTAAGAACTGCGAGCAATAACGATGAAAATAATTGAGAGAATGGAGGCAAAAAGATGGCAGGTGTTGCTCGTTCTGGTAACATGAATCGTTTAACCATCGGCACGATTCTGAAGAACCAGGACGAGATCATGGAACATGTTAGTTTTATACTGAATATAACCAATTGTGTTAGTATTCTAGTAGTTGGGCAAAGTTTATTGGACTTACGAACAAATTGGACTTATGAACGAGCTCTCGGAATGGTACTTGTTCGTTTGTTGGAGACTTAGTGTACTCAAAAATGCAAGACTTTTGTAGCCACAAGAGCTAACAGGTTGTCTTATGTTCTTTATTCAGGAATGGCTTTTTAAAGCAAATTGTATCAGACATACAGTATATGGCCTTAAAGTCTGAACACCTACTAAACAACGGTCACAAATCCTGTGGATTTCTACATCTCAACAACAGTAAGAAATCGAAATCATTTATATAATATAATATAATATTCCGGGTCACGGCACCACCGGTGCCCATTGCGGTATCATTCTGTCGATTGTTGTTGGCAGCGCCACACGTCTCGGTTCGGTGCCATGTCTAATTTGAGGCTCCTAATTCATAATTCAGTGTGAGTAGAGGGACCTTGGCTGGGGATTTAGCCACCTGTTCGTCCTCTGTATAATTAGCGAGTACATCCAGTCCTCCTCGCTCATTACCCAGACGCTGATGACAAATGGGACAGAACCCTGATTTAAAAAAAAAAAATTCACACATGCCTATCTGCTCCCTCCAGAAATTATGCCTCCAGGGAGGCGCGGCACAGAGACAGACGATGGTATGTCTTATTATAAATTGGAAAACGAGCACAATGACGAGAACCTGTCCGAATTTTTTTTCTTTTTTTTACGTCAAAAAAAAGAAACCAGCCAATCAATCGATAACGAACACCATAGCCGTAAGTTGTGAAGTGAATTAACACTCAGTCTGGATATAGAATGGATGGAATGATTGCGCTAATTACGGATTGATGTACTTTAAGGTGATAGTGCAGTGGTACAGGAGCCTAAGCGCATCACACTCTGCATGTACAGTAATGATCATCAGACTATTATAATGCAAAGTGTTACTCATTTATTGATTTATTTTACGTTAATGATCTCAGGTATAAATTGTGATATCCAGCAAATTAGAAGAGGGGAAGTAAAATCATACAGCATTTTAAAAAGCACAACTCCAGCACTTTTCCTGCAGAGTCGGCAAAGCTCAGGAACACTTTATTTATTTATTTTTTATTTATTTATTTTTTTTAAAAAGAGACTCGATAATCCTTCAGCACGCCGTGATTTCGGGGAACACGTAACGTCTTCTTCTGGCGGGTCCTTTAATAACACAAATCAGGATTATTGCTGCTTGGAAATCTCCCACCAGTGCAGTATCTTTGACGGAACAGATGATGTACTTGTAATTAAATTCTTTTTAACGCCCTTTAAAAAATAAGAACATAAACTCTTCTTATAACATAAAAACTTCAAGATGTTATATTTTAACAGATTTTATCTGACTTTATGGACTATAGCGCATTCTTCCCGCAGCTCGGGACGTTTGCAGCGATTCAGTGATCGGCGTTCTTTGAGGGTTCTCTCGGTGGTTCACGGGTTCTGGATGCAAGGATGCAATGTTCTGTTCTTTTATCGTAGAGTGGACTCTGTTATGTTGAGTAGAAAGATGAAAGAAAGCTGGACCTGAGCTGATTTAAGACAGATTGTCCATCCTCTAACCGGGACCACACTCTGCGTGGCGTGACGGCGGGCGATGAGACAGACGTCCATTGTGCCGCAGAGAAATCACTCGCTTTAATCTCGCTCTCCTTACCTTCAGCTTTTGTTGCTGAAATTTGTTTTTCCGAACGCTTTTTCTTCCACAGAGTGTGTTGACCCTGCCGGATTCTGATTCCCATTCGAATTCAGTGTCTCCTGAGGAACGTCTGAGTGATCTAGTGCTGGGGGGGAATAAAAAAGCACTTAAAAAAAAAAACAAGATGGAATGGAGTGCACTCGAAAGAGGATAAACTATGAATGTACTCAAAATCTAATAATATTTCTCTTTTTCGCTGTTTCGTCTTCGGAATTTTAATGAGTTTTTATCCTGAGCAGAACGCACACCGAGGAATATAAGACAAACACACTTTGCAGGACAGATTTTTTCACAGGTATTTATCTCACACAAACACACAAATCCCAGACGAGCACATGGATGATACAGGTATGAGACAAGTGGAACAGTCGAGCACAGAAGTTTGACTTTGACTCTCTGGACACTCACTCACTCATCATCTATACCGCTTCTGTATCCTGTATACAGGGTCGCAGGCAGGAATCAAACCCAGTGCCTGGAGGTCCAAGGTGACACCTATAAAGCTCCTACAGGCGTAATAATGAGGCGTAATAATAATAATAATATCGTTATAATCGTAATAATAATATCGTTCCAATATTTATGGACCAATAACCAATATTGTCTGATGGATTGTGCAGTTTGGATCGTATTGCGCTCGAGGGAATACATCATCCTCCACACCTACACTTCTCTCCTCTAAAGCAAAGCTCAGGGCGAGAAAGCATTTTCTTTTTTTGCCCCTACATCTTGGCTTGGAGCAGCGAGATTTGGCAGGAACGTGAAAACACTTGGCTGACATTAAAGGCTTCTCAATAAGGAAAGCTCAGATTGTCTTGTTTTCTCCAGAAGCTGACGCCGCATCAACAGAGACTGCACTTTTTCTCCGTAAAATCAGTCAAGCTGTAACATGAACGCACACACACACACACACACACAACCAGTCCTGATATACATCTTTATAGGATTATGTACTGTATGTAAAAATAGTTTAAAAAACAAACAAACATATTTACAAAAACACCAACCCGAAAAAAAAAAAGCACATCAGTGAAACAGCATGTAAGTGTCAGTTTGTGTGTGTTTGCTCTAACAAACGTAAGAGTTTCTAAGTTTCTAAGCGAAATATATATACATTCGGCCTGAACTAGCAATTTAATACAAACTAAATTATGACATTATTACTGAAATAATCTTTGTTTCCACATTAAAAGCGTTTTTTAATACAAGGTGATATCAAACAGTTTCGAGATTAGCCCTGTTTGTAAGCTCTGTTTTTTCGGTCGGACTGCGGACCTGCCTCGCTTTTTTCAGTCGGGGTGATGATGGACTCTTCACCTGTGAAGACTGTCGCTTTGTCTCAGGGTCGTACCCAAGTTTTTGCACCGGTAACGAAGTGAAGTACGGATCATCCATGGCATGCTGATAGAGTTCTTGCCAGACTTCACCACAATGTTCCTTCTACTCCTGGATCAGTTGCCTGGGGATGAACTTGGTCTCCCAGTGACTGTATGCAACATTGTGCTGCCATTTGTTGGTGTGTTACAAACTAGTCTCGAAACTTTTTGATACTACCTCGTACAGCCTAGCTAAATGCTAAAAGCCAGGTATTCGGTATGACATTTCACGTCACAAAATCACTTCCAGGATACTTGCTAATAGCTAACTTACAGTGATGGCTTTTGGTAGTTAATTAGTTACACACATTTATTATTTATTATAGTTATTGTTTTGGCTGCCAGGAGTTTAACCTTCTGCTTCTGTCTCATGTTTTATTCACACTGTGCGTCCTGAGATGCTTTTCTCCTCACCATGGTCGTAAAGAGTAGCTGTTTCGTCAGCGCTAATTCATCCGGCAATTCTACTCTGACGTAACATCGACAAGGCAGTTCCAGCCACAGAGCTTGCTCTTAGCTTACTGGTCTTTCTTGTGTCTTGCATCATTCTGTGTAAACACTGCATAAAAGTCCATTTTTATTATCTGGAATTCTCAATGTGCCACTGAGCTCAGCGCTTTTCCCGACCTGTATGGTGAACGAAAGTACACCATAAAAAGCCTGGATCTTCCTACACAGACCTCTTAAAATGAACTTTTATATCAAAATTATTGGACTTTTTTTTATTTTGGACAAAAGCATACTATTTTCTGAAACTCATTAATAAACGTAGCATTGCTCTGCAGGTCATTCATGTCCCACTTACTGGATTTGAATCTGACTCGACTTATTATGAACAACACTGTGAAAGCGAGAACATCAAGATTTTTCCAGCATTTATTAAGCAAACCACCTGTTTTTCTGCTTTGGCATTGCCGCCATCCACATGTCATGATTTTAATTGCTATTACCCATATGTTCTGATTTATCATTGAAGTAAAGTCTAACTGCATTAAAGGTTGAAAGTATTGCGTGTATGGTTTATCATGAAACATTTATCTTGAATTAGCATATAAACTGATTTACCTTTTTTTTTTTTTTTTAAATACAATATTATTAATGTATGTAGATGCACCATGTAGACAAAATATGTGGACATCTGGCCACCAGGCTATTAATTAGCCTTTGGTACCCGAATTGGAATCATGTACTTTTTAATTAAGTGTTAAGGAAGGATGTGATAAGCATAGCAGAAGGGCCGTTTTATTTTTCGCTGATGCAAAATGATTGCAAGGTAACGCGCAAGAATCAATCACATGATCACATTTGACGCATCCTATTGGACATAGCATAAGTTAAACCTGCGCCATATACTAAATCAAAATGTTAAGTGAAGATTGTGCCAGATTATAAACCGCAAGTTTTAACCGTGTACTGTGTATGCGTCAGACTGTGGGCGCGTCTCAAATCGACTGCTGGACTGCATTTAATGAGACTTTTGCAGTACTTAGATATCTCCCTGACGTTTAACCTGCACCATAAGTCTTATCAAAATGTTGAGTAAAAGCAAAGTTATGAACAGTTGTGTGCCAGAGTGTACATTCCACGTAGCGCTAATACTAAGGAAGCGTTATAGGAACTGAATGCAAAGATCAGTGAACTGCAAAACACACACCTGGATGGACTGTTTATTGTCATTGGAGATTTCAACCATGCAAATCTCAAGTCAGTGGTCCCTAATTTCATCAGTATGTGAACTTTGCAACGAGAGGGGAAAACACGCTGGATCTCGGCTACTCAGACTACATCTCTGTTATGCTAATTCCAGCATACAGACCATTCATCAGGCATTCAAAACCGGTTCTGAAGCAGGTGAAAACCTGGCCAGCAGAAGCCATCTCTGCTCTTAAGGACTGTTTTGAGAACACTGACTGGAACATGTTTAGGGAGGCTGCAACTTCACCAACTTGTACACATCATCAGTGACCAGCTACATCAACAAGTGCCCTGATGACGTCACTGTCTCCAAGAACATCATCTCACGACCCAACCAGAAACCATGGATTACTGCGGAGGTGCGTGCACTTCTGAACACCCGAGACTCCGCCTTCAGAGCAGGAAACAAGGTGGCCGTAAGAACAGCAAATGCCAAACTTTCCCGGGCCATCAGAGAGGCGAAGCGCACACACGCCCAGAGAATTCACAAACACTTCAGGGACAGCGGTGACACACAGACACATGTGGCAGGGCATACAAGCCATCACAAACTTACAAGACGACAACACATGCCTGTGACAGTGTCGGCCCCCTTCCAGATGAGCTGAATAGCTTCTACGCTTGGTTCGACATGCAGAACAATGTGACTGTGAGGAAGACCACCCCTTCTCCAAATGACCAGGTGCTGTGTCTAACCACAGCTGATGTGAGGACTCTATGCAGAGTCTTGTTATGAGACACATAAGGACCCTGCTGCCCCCCACACTGGACCCACTGCAGTTTGCGTATCGTCCTAACTGTTCAACGGACGACGCCATCTCCACCACACTCCATCTTGCCTTCACACAATTGGACAATAAGGACACCTACATCGAATGCTGTATATAGATTTCAGCTCAGTATTTAACACTATAATCCCCCAACACCTGATTGGGAAGCTGCGCCTGTTGGGCCTGAACTTTCTGACTGGAAGGCCTCAGTCAGTACGGATCGGGAAATGCACCTCCAGCACCACCACACTGAGTACAGGGGCCCCCCAGGGCTGTGTGCTCAGTCCCCTGCTGTTCACACTGCTGACTTATGACTGTGTAGCGACACACAGTTCGAATCACTCATCAAGTTTGCTGATGACTCAACCGTGGTGGGTCTTATTAGCAAGAACGATGAGTCAGCAAACAGAGGGGAAGTGCAGAGGCTAACGGACTGGTATAAAGACAACAACCTGTCTCTAAATGTCGACAAGACAAAGGAGATGTTTGTTGACTTTAGGAGGACACGAAGTGACCATTCTCTGCTGAGCATCAACGGCTCCTCTGTTAAGATCTTCGACAGCACCAAAATCCTGGGTGTCCACCTGGAGTCCCTCAACACCAGCTCTCTGCACAAGAAAGCCCAACAGCATCAGTTCTTCCAGAGAAGGCTACGGAAGGCCCAGTTTCCACCACCGATCCTCACCACCTTCTATAGAGGAACTATCGAGAGCATCCCTGTCTGGTTTGGGAATTGTGCCATATCGGACCACAAGACCCTACAGCGGATAGTGAGGACAGCAGAGAAGATCATCAGGGTCTCTCTTCCCTCTATTGAAGACATCTACACCACACGTTGCATCCGTAAAGCCACCAGCATTGTGGCTGATCGGACACACCCATCACACTCACTTTTTTCCCTCCTGCCATCTGGAAAAAGGTACCGAAGCATTTGGGCTTCACATCCAGACTGTGCAACAGTTTTTTTTTTTCCACAAGCCATCCGTCTCCTCAACAAAAAAGGGACTGGACTGATAAAACACACACATTATCACTCAGATAACCTCAACTACCTCAAAACATTCAGACTGGACTGATTAATTAACACAAGCAAACACACTGATCTACACCATCAAACTATTGTACACACCAACCTGTAAATGCACTTTTGCATGATATTCATCAATTGCCAAGTTGCACAAACTATTTTTTATCTTTGCTGCTAATTACAAAGAAACGTTTACTGTTTGCTGTTTCTCCTCCCACTACCTCAACTCATCACCGCATTACCACAAAGTATTGTACTGTCATGTTGTCGCATTGTCACTTTGTCGCTCTTGTTTGCACATCTGCACGTGCACTTTATGTTGTCTCTTTTGTATAAAAACGTACAAAGTTCTCTGTTTAACTTAAACCGTAAATCTGTCTTGTCCCAGCTAGCCAGCTAATTAGGTCTCCAAGTTAGCTAGTTAGTTTTTTTTGTTTTAAATGTATGTTGTATGTAGCACCTCGGTCCTGGAGGAACATTGTTTCGTTTCACTGTGTACTAAACTATATATGGTTACAATAAGCTACTAATAAGGTACTCGCTCAAAGTAGACAAACACCTGCACCAATAGATATTAATTAAAGAAGGTAAACTGATATTTTCACTATTATCATATTTTCACTTTCGCTGAAATAACACAGAACAATAGCACTGAAGTGGTGCGAATTCTAAACGGTAAAAGAGAGATACTTTGAATCGGCGGGCTTTGAGGCCACGCAGCAAGGCAACATCTGCTTACTGCTCGAGCTCCAGTGAAGGATGAGAAGTGAGGCAGAAGCGCGAGCGCACAGATAGATGCAGACGCGCGGACGCTCGCGCTGCCTCTCTCCCTCTCTCTCTCTCTCTCACTCTATCGTAATCTCACGGAGGAGGTGAAAGCGCGAGACTCGCACATACACAGACAGAGTCAGAGAGTGTGATGCTGATGATGAAGATGATGATGATGAAGAAGATGCTCAGGCTCTCACTATAATCTCGTGCACTGTTTTTGGGAACAAAGTGCAGCTGGATGCGCGCGGAGCCCTGCAGCAGCAATGAGGACAGCCACGGTAATACTGTCTCACGTCTATACTGTCTCACATCTATCTACTGTCTCACATCTATCTACTGTCTCACATGCATCTACTGTCTCACATCTATCTACTGTCTCACATGCATCTGCTGTCTCACATGCATCTGCTGTCTCATATATCTACTGTCTCACATCTATACTGTCTTACATCACTACTGCATGCACTTATTATTATTATAATTATTATTATAAAGCTGATCTGTGCGGGGGGTCGGTGTGGGGTTTGGGGGGAAGAACTGGAACTCTGGAACTGGAGCGCATTCATGCACGAACAATAGAACCGCACCTCACACACACTCACACACACACACACACACTTTACTTTATCAGTTGCGTCCGGGGTTCGAAGCTTTGGACAGCACTGTGCATGATAGACATCTCATGCAGCTATTACGCATGCGCTTCTTTTTCACTTCACACACACACACACACATATACATATATATAAGGTGCACGTGATTGTGAAGTGATTGACAGGAAGTGACGCCAGGAACAGTCTGTAACCCACCTGTTTTTGTTAGGGACACCTTTAATTGTCATTGAGATGGACCACTCTGAAAGACAATTCTTACAAGAATTCAAGGTTCTACATATATATATTTTTTAACAATGACAATTTTCTTTTTAGCGTAGTGGTTAGCTCTGTCGCCTCGCACCTCCAGGGTCCGGGTTCGATTCCCGTATCAGTTCTGTGTGTGTGGAATTTGCATGTTCTCCCCGTTGCTTGCTGGGTTTCCGGGTTTCCTCCTACAATCCAAAGACATGCAGATTTGGTTTTAGAATTGATGTTTGCAAATTGCCCATAGTGTGTGTGTGTGTGTGTGTGTGTGTGTGTGTTTGTGCGTACCCTGCGATGGATTGGCACCGTGTCCAGGATGTGCTTGTTTTATTTGATTTATGCTCATCCATGTTTGAGAATTAATAAATGTCCAAGTTAAAGCACTGACACCATATACGTACGAGGTTGAGTCAAAAATGAACCTCGCTCTTGCTGTGATTTATTGTAATTAACTTTTTAAAAAGACAAATACATCATTTTTCGACATCTAGCACCACGTTAAAGCTACAACGAACTTTAGCGCACCTTTAAAACAAGTTTATCGAGAGAGGTAATGTTTTTCAATTTTAAAGGGATGCTTTGTATTCCGAGGTTAATTCTACAAATTTTACATTTAAAAGCGTTCACGCCGTCAGTGTTTTCTGACCTCGTGTATGTTGAAGATGGTGGATAGTGCTGTTCTTTTTTCCTCAGGGTGTGTTTGAGAAGAGCTAGCTACGGGTCTTAACAGGTTTTGCTAACGAGAAACTTTTTTTTTTCATGTCCCCCAGCGCCATGGAGCAGCCGTGTTTCTGGCCATCACCATGTGCACCAGTCTGTTCTTCATATACAACGTCAACAACAATAACAGCACCAGCAGTGACGGCAGGACACGAAGTTCTCCCGCTGCGTCTACTCGGAATCCGCACAAAGCGCCTCCGCCTCCACCGCTGCATGGCTACGTCAGCATCATCGACCACGGCGTAAGTGTCTGTCCTTGGTTTGTGAGAACCTGTGTTGAACAGTTGTACCGTAACGCAGGTTTCTGAAATCCTTATGAAAGGCAAATCACCTGAAAAGTCATTACATCTAGCAGCTGAAGGGATGTATGAATTCTGATGACACAAACGACCTTTCTAGCTATTAAGCGAAACAGTGAATGAATGCTGCGGTACGTCCGGGGTGAACTGTTGAAATGGAGCTACAGTTACTACCCTGTGAAAATGATTTTATATTTAAAAAAATCAACCGTCTTCTTTACTCCTAGTCTGTTTAACTGTTAACACCATATGTCCCCTAATAAACTGATCCTGAGTGATGATGAATTGTCAACCCTGACACTGGTGGTGTGGGGATGGGAATCGTCAGAGATCAACCGATACCATGTTATCACGGTACCTACCGGTAGGTGTATCACGATTCTATAAATATCTCAATTGAATTTTTGTTTAGATTTTGTTACGATCCTGAGCACATCATTCGGATGCTGTGCCGCCTCATAATGTGTGAACGGATCAGAGAGCGCCACCTGTAGGATCATAGAGGAACGGCAACCAAATGAAATCCAAATATATGTAGATTTAAGAATTGTTTTAAAAATAATTTTTGATGTGAATCGCCATGAATCGTTTTTTCCCCCCTTTTCTCACATCTTTATGTTCACAGAGGTTCGTATTAACGCATTCCGTCACAGATTATTTTCCTATAACAGCACTCGTTTGTTTAAAGGATGAACCAAAATATAAAAATACTGAGGTATGTTCTTTGAGTCCTTTTCCTTTCTGAACTCAAAGGCACGAAACTGAATGATGCTGTTTGAAGTAGTCTATTATCTTTTTTTTTTTTTCTTCTTTTTTTTTAGAGTTTTTTTCACGGGAGGTTCTGTGGGTTATTCTGGCAATTGAAATACACATCTAATAGTGTTTTTAGTAATTTATTTATTTTTATTTTTTTACTTTTTATCTCTTCTAAAAAGTGAAAGACGTGAATAATAAGGGAAGCAAATGTGAATGAATGAAAATGAATCAGTGGCATTTAGGATACCGTTGACATTTTCTCAAGCGTTTTTGTGCGTGTGTGTGTGTGTGTTAGATTCTGTTTGATCCTATGCAGCTTCCTGAAGCTTAAACAACTTCTCTAAGGCTGTAGATTAAAACCCACATCCAGCTTTGTGGAAATCAATTAAAGGGAAAAAATGTTTTGGGTTTTTTTCAATAGTCTTTTCCTTCGGGTGCGTTTTTTTCGACACTGCCAGGTGTAAAAGAAGGAGTCATGTGACTAAAGTTACCCACAACTCCGAGCAAGTCCCATTAATCACAATTTACCCCTGTCCAGCCGCTCAATAGCCGTCTGCCGTTAACAATAACACCCCAAGCTTAACTGATCCCCTGTGCGCCGTGTGCTGTCGATGAACCTGAAGTGTTTTCTCCTTTGTGGCTTTTTTTTGTGTGTGTACGCTTGTGTGTGTGTGTGTGTGTGTCTTTGTTGAAAATCCTGCTTGGTGATGAGAACTGGCAGTGAGTCTCCGGTGAAGCGCTGAAAACCCAAATGGCTTTGCACTTCGATTGACACTCGCTGATCAATACGGACCTCCTGCTCTGAGGCTCAGCGTGAGGCTGCTCTGGCACAGCGATTGACTTTTGCCCATGATTATTATTATTAGTTTTTCCTTTCACTCAGACGAATCTAGCGGTCTTTAACAGCAGCACCAAGAGCTTTGCGTTGGCTGAAATAAAATTTCATAAACCATCAGATTCGTATCCTTTGCATGCTTTACAGTGATTCGTTATTCGAGATATTCAGGACCTGTAGCGAGAGTGTCGGTCGTGCTCTGTAGACAAACGCTAACTTATAACTTAATAATGCTACTATTCCTACTATTAATACTGCTGCTAGTACTCCTACTGTTACTATTGTTGCTACTACTCATACTATTAATACTGTTACTCCTACTACTGTACTAATACTGTTACTACTAATCCTAATCCACCTACTACATTTACATTTACATTTAGGCATTTGGCAGACGCTCTTATCCACTTTTCATCACTGGACAGATACTTACTCTGGGTTATTTGGTTATTAACTAAGTGCCATCAGTCAAACACAATTGGGAAGAATTTTTTTTTTTGGGAGGGGGAGGTGGGTGGGACAGGGGGATTAGTCCAAGTATTGATGAAACAGATACGTCTTGAGGTACTCGTACTCCCAATATTAATCTACTTATTAATACTACTGCTGCTGCTAATACCCCTTCTATTAATACTGTACTATTACTGCTACTACTTCTACTACTAATACTGTTAGTACTAATCATAATACATCAACTACCATATACATCAACTAATCCTATTAATACTATTACTGTTCCTCGTCCTACTCTTAATACTGCTGCTGCTAGTACTCATACTCTTAATACTGCTGCTGCTAGTACTCTTACGATCAATATTACTATTGTTGCTATTAGTCATATTGTTACTACTAATCCTAATCTATCAAGTACTAATAATAACTAATCCTAGTAATACTAATGCTGCTAGTATTCCTATTATTAATACTGCTACTCCTGCTAGTACTCCTACTATTAATATTACTATTGTTGCTACTACTCATCCTATTAATACTACTTCTACTACTAATACTGTTACTACTAATCCTAATCTATTAACTACCAATACTAATCCAAATAATACTGCTGCTACTACTCATACTATTAATATTACTCCTTCTACCACTAATACTGTTACTACTAATTCTAATCTATCAACTACTACTAATACTAATCCTATTAACACTAATGCTGCTAGTATTTCTATTATTAATACTGCTACTGCTGCTAGTACTCCCACTATTAATATTACTATTGTTGCTACTACGCATCCTATTAATACTACTTCTGTTACTACTAATCCTAATATATTAACTACCAATACTAATCCAAATAATACTACTACTGCTGCTGCTAGTACTTCTACTATCAATATTTCTACTGCTCCTACTACTCATACTATTAATATTACTCCTTCTACCACTAATACTGTTACTACTAATCCTAATATATCAACTACTAATACTAATCCTATTAATACTACTGCTGCTAGTATTCCTACTATTAATACTACTGCTGCTCTCTACTACTAATACTAATCTATCAACTACTAATACTAATCCTATTAATACTACTGCTGCTAGTATTCCTACTATTAATACTACTGCTGCTCTCTAC
>JAQMYJ010000001.1:33943262-33953541 GCA_030014305.1 Clarias laeviceps
TGCAGGTGTTTGTTTACATTGAGACAGTAGCGCATTAGTAGATTATTTTACAGTAGATTATTAAATCCCACACATAATTGTTCATAACATCACTTTTACTCAACATTTTGATTTCACTGATGGTGCAGGTCGATTTAAGACGCGCCCAAAGTTTGACACATGCGCAGTTCACTGTTAAGTTTATAATCTGGCACAAAACTACTCATAACTTCAAACCTACTAAATATTTTGATTTAATTTATGGTAAATACCGAAGGACTGGCAAAGTTTCATAAAATTATGTACAGTCAGGTTTGTGCAATGCTGTGACAAAATCTGGTTTATGATTTATATAAAGATATGAATTACATATAAATATATAATTGAAAGAGCTAGTTCTGAACAATGTACAGACAAAACCCGTCTTTTATTTATTTAGATATTCATTACATTAACTAGAAAAACCTAAATATCACGAATTACATTTATACATTTCTATAAAAAAATAAAAATAAAAAAAAGGCGTTTGAATTGTTGTTTACACCCATCGTGCGCGCTCCCGAGAGCTATCCCTGCGCGCGCCTTGAGTTCTACCACCGGAGCGCCGCTCGCGCGCTGGTCGCTTAAAGGTACAGCGTTGCCAGATTGGTCAGATTCACCCCGTACATTTCTCTGCGAGCAATAAACAAGGTAAACACTGTTAAATATGTTTTTTTTTATTATAAGTATCTGTTTTAAATTATAATTGATATAGTTATGCACACGTGTTTAAGCAAAAAAAAAAAAGTTGAATACAATTACCTTTTAAAATAGTGTTTTGTGAATGAAAAACTGTGAGAGTAACCTGGCAACCCGGCTGGTGAAAAAGCGGTGTGTCGGCGTTCGCGAACTTCCACACACACTCGCTGCGGAGTGGAGGGGGTTCGGGTGGGAGCCAGAATGCTACACACGCGTCCAGATCTGTAGAGAATCCCGACAAAGTCACGCAGGTTTCTGTGCGCGCGCGCTCTGCTTATTGTTTTATTTATTGTTTTCCGATTGCAGCTCGCGCTCCAGCACGAGACATGAACGTGAACGATGCTAAGGAGTACCTCTCCAGGAGAGAGATCCCCCAGCTGATGGAGGTGAGACTGTCTCCCACCAAACACATCCGAGCTCTGCATTCTGCTCAGCTCTCAGCACTGCTCAGATGGACATTGCATTGCTGTAAATGTTTTTCCAAGCCATGCATCTGCATTATTATTATTATTATTATTATTATAGCTGTTTTTGTTGTTATTTAATCAACAGGTCATTCAGTTCTGTCGCATTTCAATCATTTTTTCTGTTAATGTGATGTGTTGGAATGCTTTCCTTCATCATCATCATCATCATCATCATACAGCTCCTAAAGACCTAAAATAAGCAACTTTTAACATTTCACCTAAAAAAAAAAATCTCCATTTTTCCAAACTATGTCCAAGATCTGTTTCTAGGAGTCAGGAAAAAAGTGGGATTGCCCTGTTTGACCAGAAACGTTTCTATGTAGGTCAGGATGTACCCTGTTATTACGCAGCTTCTTAGACACCTGAATCGAACCCGTGACTTCTAGAGAATCTACGAGCTCTTTGTAGTGCAAGGAGTTCTAGACTGTTGTCCTTCGTATTATAGATAAACCAGAATGGTGGACCAGTGTAAATCCCCTCATGGTATATTGAAATAGCAGCTGGTAATCATCATCATCATCAAGCTCCTAAACACCTAAAATTTGCAACTTTTAACATTACAACCTAAAAGAGTAAATTTCTCCAAAATATGTCCAAAATCTGTTCCCAGGTGTCAAGCGAAAGGAACACCCCATAAAGTGCGCCTGTAAAACAAGAAACATATTATTGAAACGTTTCTATGTAGGTCAGGATGTATCCTGTTATAACGCAGCATTTGAGGCACCTGAATCGAACCCATGACTTGAAACAGGTGCTTTGAAAGCAGGGAAACCTGATGGTGGTGCTGGTGTGTGTATGTGTGTGTATGTGTGTGTGATTTGATCGGAACAGATCGAAAAATACTTTTAGGATTCTTTCCTAGATGTCACACAAAAGCAGAGCACTCCTGTGGGACATGCGGGAAAACATGTCTCGTAGGATCAGAAGCATCTGCAGTGGTAGACGGTTTTATGTAGGTCAGCAGGAAAAACTTGCAAGTGCATTATTTCAACAAAATATTTATGACCGTAGTGTGCGATTTGTTCCCAGAACGCCTGATCCAATTCATGATTTAGACCAAGTGTACTGGGAGAACAGCAGACCCTGTACTGTATGATCGCTGCCTATACCACAGTGCTTTAATCTAATTGGTCAGAAGGTGTTAATTAATTTTCCAAATAACAGAATCTCAAAGCAGTAAGAGCAGAAAAGTTGTTGCAAGGTCAAGGGTTTATGAATGTTCACATTTGTTGTTGGTGAATGTTGTAACCTTGAAATCAAAGAGGAATCGAGTTATTTTCTCTTTTTTGGGTTGTTATTATGGATCAGTTTGTTCACTCTCCTGCTTGGACACACCTACCAACCTCGATTTATACCAAGAATCCTCCAAAGCATGCGGAGACTCCTTCCACAGCATTTACCATCATGTCCAACCAAATATTTCCTCATGGTCTAGAATATTCTAGCGACTCCTTCTGCTTGGATGATTCTTATTCTTGTTCAAGCAGGAGAAGATGGTAGAACTTTTTCCAAAGCATTTACCATCATGTGCAACCAAATATTTCTCTTGTTCTTCAGAATCTTAAAAGCTCTTTGTGGACTAAAGAGTTCTAGACGGTTGCCCATCTTTGGGGATTCATATTCTTATTCATATCTCATATTCAAGGAGGATAAGGCTCTAGAATTGCTTCCACTTAAGTTACTGTCATGTTCAATCAAACATTTCTATTGTTCTTAAGAATTCACAAGCTTTTTAAGTCAAAAAAGTTCTAAACAATTGTCCTGCTTTGTGGATTCATATTCTAGATCAACGAGGATAAGTGTGGAGAACTGCTTTCACTAAAATTACAATATCTCCAACCAAACATTTCCACGGTTCTTGAGAGTCTTCCAGGTCCTTATAGTCTACAAAGGTCTAGTCATTCCTTCTGCTTGGGGATTAAAAGTCTAGATCAGGCAAAATGAGTCTGTAGAACTCCTTCCAACTGTCCAACCAAATATTTATCTCGTTCTTAAGAATCTACAAGCTCTTTGTGATTTAAAGAGTTCTGCACAGTTGACCTGCATTGGAGACTCTTATTATGTATCAAGCAAGATAAGATTTAGAACTCCTTCCACAACATTTACCATCATGTGGTACTAATCAAATATTTCTTTGATTTTGAGAATCTACAAGCTTTTCATGTCTAAAAGGTTTCAGACACCGATTCTTAATCTAAATCAAGCAGGATGAGTCTTTAGAACTCCTTCAGTAGCATTTGCCATCATGTCTAACCATTTTTTTCTTTAGTAATGGACCATCATAAACTTATGGTCTATAGAAACAACAGCTGGAAATCTCTGGTCATGACCATTTGTTGCAAAGAGCTTTACTAAGTAAAGCTTGTGTTTTTGGTTCTCCAGAGTTTGCTGACAGGACTGATGTATTACCGGCCAGACGATCCCATCGATTACATGGAGTCGTGCTTGAAGAAGGTGCGAGAGCTCGGCGGGACAGAGAAAGTGAGGTGGGACACTTTTGTAGGACAGGAGAAGAAGTCCCTGCCGCCGCTCAATGGAGGCCAATCGCGACGGTCTTTCTTCCGGAATGGTAAGAATAATATGGATGTAGAAGTTTGGTGTCACAATGACCCAGGCAGACTACAGGCAAACTAGATCTGTTCATAAGCAAACAATCATTTATGTAAGACAGAAATTACATGTTAGGGATGAATTAGCAGGGAAGTAATGAGAGTATGACTAAACAAGCAAGGAAAGCAGAGCGCGCTAATGGTTTTGCTTAAGGGACCAAATGAGAGCCAAATGCTTGTGCCATTATGCAACCGCTGCCCCCGATTACAACCTCAACTAGGCAGCTGTTAAAGCACTACTGTAGTTTGGTCAAAAATCTGATTCTACACTATGTTTCCCTTATGCAAAAGTTTATACATGGAGTTGTACTGGATATCTGGATTTATTGGATGAGAAGAACCAGATTCCTGCGATGGATTGACCCACTGTCCAGCGTGTACCCTGCCTTGTGCCCTGGGAAAGTCTCCTGGGAAAGGTTCCAGGCCCCCCACGACCCTGTATGCAGAATAAAGCGGTGTAGACTAATAGTGAGTGAGTGAAGAGTGAGATTCGAAATGGGTCGTGTCCATATTTGGGTGCAATATGTGCAAAACATGTAAATACAAGCTCACTTGTTGCTATTTTACATCTCTTTTCTTCACTTGTGTCAAAACTGGAGTGTGTATTTATGGAACAGTTTATGAGTGAGGTAGGTTCCCTTTCGCTTTCAGCAGCATTAGGCTCATACAGTAGCTCTGGAATGCGGGGAACACTAGGTATGATGTGGTATTAGGAGGGAAATACACTCTGGATGGAATACCACAGACATACATGGTTCTTTGACCAAAGACAGGCCTCCGTGCTTGTCTGTGCCTATAAATACATGGACTGTGCAAATAGGAAATTTGAAATAGGAAAGTGTTTCTCTGTGCCGCGTTTGCTTTGCAAAGCAAATAAAGTATCTAAATTCGAGATGGTAGACAATGAGCTAATTGTTTCGTGAGTTTCTGGTTGCAACATCCGCTGGCTCTTTTTTTTTTTTATGTCTGCGACAACAAACAAAGAGGACCACTGTTTTTGATTTTGGGCCCTAATTAACCTGAGTGATGTTTCCCTCGCTGTTTGAATGTATTCGTCAGTAATGCAAGTAAATACACATGTATACTTATTGAACATGCAGGACATATATTTACTTTTTTATTCACAGTATATAAATATATTTAGATACACTTGCATTCACAGTTTTTGGGGTTGACAGATTTTGTTGTTTTAAGAAGGTTTATAATGTTACTATAGCAGTATAGTGATAAACTGGTGGCTTTCGCTTACATGTTAACGATATTTGAATATAAGGGAGGTTTTTTAATTAAACAAAAAGGTTTTTGGTATTAGACCTACATTTGGTATTAGACCTACATTTGGTATTAGACCTCATCCCCCTGCAACTGCATTTCTTCTCTCAGTGTTACCTGACAGGTATGAGCGTCTGCCGCCCATCCACCAGTTCTCCATCGAGAGCGACTCGGACTTGTCTGAAACAGCAGAGTTGATTGAAGAGTATGAAGTGTTTGACCCGTCCAGACCACGGCCTAAGGTCATTCTCATCATCGGTGAGTTAAAAATTAAACTCTGGGAAGTCTAGCAATTCCCTGCTAATTAGCGCCTTTATGAAAATATCGTGAATCATGGTGCGCTTTAAAACAAAAACATTTTTTATATGTCGAATATGAAATCTTTTGAAGAAACATCAACAATAGCCTAAAGCGAGTCAGTTGTTTTTGAGGGGAACGAAAGTCTTCAAAATCATCTAACCATGAAGAAATAAGCTAGCTATGTTTTTTTTGTAGATGCATCTTTTACAAAATTCTACCTGAAACCTAATGTCTCCTACACTTTCAGGTGGCCCGGGCAGCGGTAAAGGGACGCAAAGTCTGAAGATTGCGAAACGCTACGGCTTCGAGTATGTCTCTGTGGGTGAACTGCTGCGAAAGAAGATGATTCACAATGCAACGAGTAACAGGAAGTGGAGTCTGATTGCCAGGATCATTACTAACGGCGAACTGGCACCTCAGGTACAGGCGTCCCCATGTAGCAAATGGAACCTGTTGTTCATTTTATTAACACAGCCTGCTTAGGCTTGGCAGGAGGAATGTGCTAATTATAATGTCCAACATTCATCAATTAGTGAATTAATGCTAACCAAAGGTACATTTTTCTTTATTAGCAAATGGAGAAGATGCCATGGTTAATCATGAGGGGGGGAAAAAATGCTAATTTGAGGTTAGTTAAGGAGTGAATCAGCGAATTTGCTGGTTTGTTCACCCAGTATAAGAAACGAAATGCTAACGACATTTAATCAATCCATTTGAATGATTCTGTCTACTTTGTTTTGATTGAAATTGCTAAGCCAGAGTGATGTGGTTTATAAAGCTAGCAGGTTAGCATTCTTAGGCACAAACATGACCTGACCAGATATTAGCTAAAATTCAATTCAATTCAATTCAGTTTTATTTGTATAGCGCTTTTAACAATTGACATTGTCCCAAAGCAGCTTTACACAATCAAAAGAATTATTTAAGTTTGAGAAAATGAAATGAAAAATTGTTCTGAAGAAAAATATTTTATGTGACATTTAAATGGAGAACTGTTAGCTCCTGTTAGGGAGTTAGCGCTAGCTGTATAGTCACTCTGTAATTTTAGCCAAACAAAATATTTTTTTAGTAATTTATCAACACAAGTGTTAAATGTTGATATTCTTGACAGCTTTCTTTTGTTTTTATTGTCACATTGCTATTTTTTTTTTATTGTATAGAAATCTTAACTGCTCCACTTTAGCTAGCTAAAATCACATAGCTTTAGTTGTTAGCTAGCTTGTTGTTTAAGTGTTTCTGTTGATTAGCAACATGGTTTTCCTCATGTTCAAAGCAAGAAGTACTGAAAAATACTGTTGGACTGGTGTGAGCTGTTCAATAGTAAACCTAAATCAGTTTAAACGACCTGTTGCTGCTTTAGTTTATTAGCCAACTTGTAATTTTATGAGATTTTAATTTCTATTTTCTGGTGTTTTTATTGCTTATTCATACGAAGCAGTAGGTAGTGCAGGACTTCTGTGGGTACCGTGTTTGTACTATGGTATGTCAGTACACACTGTACCATATTAGATATGTTAGTACATGCTAATTTTATTTTGTATTAATCTAATTGTTATTTACCTTTGTCTAACATAGTAAAGATAATATCTTTTTTTGACAATATGCCTGTACGTGTTCCATAGTACAGGACCATACTACAGTAGAACCATGTGACATACTATAGTACATCCAAAGTATGCACCATAGTGTAGTACATGCACCAGCAAATAAGTATCATGGTACTGGTGAAAATACTGTGGTACAGGTACAATTGGGTGCCTGTGCCATAATAAAATTTCTTATGGGAGTTCACTGTGCAGCGAAAAATCACATGACTGAAACAATATCGAGCTTTTTAATTTTTAAGCTGGTTCTTTGTTTGATATCACACGGCCCTGTCAGTAGTGATGCATTTTTAGAAATGCAGATCACCACTGATTTTTTTAAAAATAAATATTTATCTATTTATTTATTTAACTAGATGTGCCCGCGAACAGAGAATTTAATCACACGTTTTAAAAGATGTACAGTGGTACAAAATTTTTTACTTGTTATCATGAAGTGCGCGGAATGAAGGTGTGAGATTGCGTATATTAAGTAGATTTCAATTGCACACTCATAAGCGCTTATTAAAAAGAATGTACAGCGCCATTTGTTAAATTTTAAGATGAACTAATGATTCTTTTGAAATCGAGGTCGATTTTTTAAAATGATATAAGCCCGTTTTTTATTTAAATTTCAAAGCAGCATATTCTCTCTTCTTGAGAATCAAATCTATATGTTACCGCAAGCTCTGGCAAATACACGTGTGAAAACACCGTTAAAATTTGATGAGTAGTTTTCACGTGATGTGTGCACAAACAAACACAAAAATTTTATTACTCATCTTACGTCTCCCCAAATAATTTTATCGCAAATATCTTTTGGTGTACAGACATGCCAACTTTATCATTTTATTATATGTATAGATTTTTTGTGCACGTGTGTGAAATCCTCTTGATAACTTTCTGCTGAAAGCCCAGAATAGATTTGCGCCTGAGTTTAAAAAAAAAAAAAAAAAAACTGCGGTGTACCACCACTTACAATAACACGTCTTAAATTCGTGGCCAACAATAAGGTCATGTTCTCCCCACACCCTTTCCTGCAGAGTCATTTTAACGGAAAGGCTCTGACAAAAGACTTTTTTTTTTTTGCGTGCAAAAGATGACCTAGGCCTTTAATTCCTTGAAGTACTCAAGTATGTTTTGAAGACAGCGAAAAGAATCAATGTGTACAGATTAGTCCTGAGAGGATGAAATGGACAACATGAGTCACTAATCCTGAGCTGCATTAGATCTATTAGATATAAAGGCCAAGCCCCGTAATAAAGCATCAGATTATGATGAAGATTAAGGTGAAAAGCAGTACAAGATTCCCAGGACATCTGGTGTGTGTGTGTGTGTGTGTGTGTGTGTGTTAATATGGTGTAAATGTAAGAGTGCTCTCTGGATGAGATTTATGATTATGAGTAATAAAGATGAAACAAAGATTGCTGTAATACAATGAGGAGGTTGTTCAGCTCCGGATCACCGCATGCAGCAACACGTAATTTGTAGCTACTTTTCTCATAAAAAAATTTAAAAAAGCAACAAAAAAATGTTTATTAATACAAGTATACTGTACCTAAATTTACCCAGGTCATGCCATCATTTGTGGCTGAAAATCAAAGAAAGGCAGATTTGTAACATCAAAACAAAGATGGCTTGGGAAAAGTTTAAGCAACTGAAATAGATTAGTGTGGGTGTAAATTTCCTCTTCTATCCACAAATAATTTTAACACATTCCTTGTCTTATCAAAATGTTGTATGCACACATATAATCCTTTCAGAAGGGTCAAATTATTGGGCTGCATTAACCAAGGAAAACACCTAAGGAGATTTAAAATGATTGGAACTGGGCTAAAAACTGTTCAACACATTATCAAAACCTTAAAGGATAGTCCTGAACCGTCAACTTTGTGGAAGAAATGTGGTCGCAAAACAATCATAAACGGAGATCACTTAAACACGTGGTGAAGTTGCAAGGTACAAAAATCAACAGGGACAACCAGAGCTGTGTTTAATAGTGAAAATAAGAGACACACACACAATGTGATGAGAACTCACAGGATTGAGATTAAACAGCTGTGTGTCCATAAAACAACCGCTTATTAACGAGATTAATCAGGAAAAAGGCTTACGTTAGCTAATGAGGATAAAGATTGGAATTTGGAGTGATGGAAAAAGGTCATGTGACCTTATGAGTTGAGCCAATTCCAGAGTGATGGGCGTGTCAGGGTAAGAAGGGAAGTGCATGAAGTGACCCATCTTTAATTTAATCAAAGCTAAAGATAATCAAAGTAAAATTTTACTATATTAACAAGTCATTAATTACTTTTCTGCTGTAAGTTTATGGGAATTTCGACTAATGATAGTATGATAAGCGCTAAAGATGGCATAGCTAGCTACACTAGCAGACATGAGCATCATTGTAAGTACAGCAACCAACAACCAAGCAAGGCCTGCTACAGAAATGAAGGCTTTCGCATTAAGCACTTCTTCTTTATAAGATCGTGTTTTGGTGTTTTGGAGGGCTTTTTAAAATTTATTTATTTATTTTTTTTAGCAAAGTTTCCTTTGTAGTCATTTTTAGACATTCAATTAGGTTTCTGATGTGTGTATATAACAACAACAACAACAACAACACCATCAAATTCCCTTCATTTCACCCCTTTATGAGATTTGTGACCTCATAGAAGAGAAGAAGCGACAGTGTGAGGTATTAAAAAAATGCATTATCTGAAAGGTATTTCACACTATTGGTGTCAAATTGTTAAGGAAATAGAAAATTATGGGACCTTTAATGGATCTACAGCGACACAAAAAACATACACTATACTAAAACTATAGGAGAAGTGTTTACTTGCATCATTTTTCGCTCTATCTGGTGTATTTCCGAATAATTGCACATGCTCTTATTGTAGTTAAATGTCATATAACGCACAGAAAAGTGCTGGCACAGGTTTTGTAGCATTAATCCGGCATTTGGTCTGCAAGGAATTAAAGCACAGGAAGTGTGTACGTGCTTGGGAGGATTTTTTATTATTTTTTTATTTTTTACTCTGCTGTTGACATTCCAGTCATGTCTTCATCTGCGGGATCAGACAGCCATGTTTTTCAGCTCTGAAATAACAAGATTCTTCTAATGTGTTTTATTTAAAAAAAAAAAAAAAAAGTGTCTTTAAAAGCCTTTGAGACTCTGATATACTACTGCTAATATGGATTGAAATAAATAAGCCATTAGAATCTACCAGGTTTAATTTCATTGCTGGAGGTGAATTTGAATTAAAAATTTTATATATATATACATTCAGTTTAAATTCAGATTCACCATATATATATATATATATATATATAT
>JAQMYJ010000001.1:33959174-33974165 GCA_030014305.1 Clarias laeviceps
TACATGTAAACCTGTTTTAAGAGACTCATTAAGCAATATTAGCAACCTTTAAAATGGCATAATAGGGGCACTTTAAGCGGCAACAGAAACTAACTTGAACAGATGACTTTTTAAACCTTTACACATAACTATAAAAGGATAAGGTGTTAATCAACATTGTTTAGATGATGCCCTACTGCGGCCCCTAGAACCGTCCGCATGCTTTAAATGAAATTTGGTGGTGTGATTTTGCATGGTCCAAAAAGACTTTCCACCAAATTTTGGGTGTGTACCGTAAACCTTTTAAAGGGAGCAACATTCCAAAATTAGATGAACTTTTCCCCGTAAACTCTGTGATGCACTTTAAATGTCAACGCAATTACAGCACCATTTGTCTGAGAGATTTCTGTATTGGTTCCGTGATGTGTCCTTGGGTGAGATAAAGAATGAACAATATTATATTATATATATATTTTTTGTGGTATTCTTTAGATTTGTACTCCAGACCTGGTGGTTTTCCTGGCGTGCTCTAACCAGCATTTGAAGGAGCGTTTGGAGAAGCGAGCAGAGCAGCAGGGACGGCCAGACGATAACCCCAAAGCCACAGAGAGACGCCTCGCCAACTTCAAACAGAACGCAGTGCCACTGGTCAAGTACTTTCAGGAGAAAGGTCTCATCGTAACGGTAAGGAGAAAAACTTGACTAGTGCATCTTGGAGTGTAAGCAAGCTTTAAACATTGGTTGGATAGCTCGCATCTAAAGAGCTTGTTTCTTCTCTTTCTTTTTGTAACGCTCATCAAGTTTCATCAAGTTTCATTCTGGAAGCCTGATGTTTATAGCATGCAGCAAATTGCATCCAGTGAAACGTCTCTCCAGCGTCCTACTTGTTCAGTGTAGCATAACAACCTACTGCCAAGCTTGAGATGAATAATGAACCGTTTGTTTGACTCTTTTTCTTGTGTGGTCTCGTCAGAGTGAGCGACAGGGTCGCATTTCTGGGGTATTAGGGGCTCTGATTTTGTAGTGGAAAAAAACAGGAAGAATGAACTCTTGAACTGCTTTCCTTCACTACTTCTTTGTTCATTGTTGTTTTTAACCAGATCGATCAATTAGCCCTGATACACTACATGCATTCTGTAATTATTAAGTAAAAAGTTTGGGTGCATTTAATACCAGCATTTATACAAATCGTCCGAGCTTTACATCCAATACGGACTGAGAATATAGCATGCAGCAACTGAAAATAGCTGAAATTTCTTCACACTACATGGTCATTATGGTCAGCTGATCTCAGTCATTGACAAAGAGGGAGTTTGACAATGAAAATACAAAAGGTGTACTTTAGCAAGCAGCAGCTACAGATAGACATATATATTTAAAAGCCGTACTCCGATAATGGTTAATGCTAACGACTGAAGATTATCGTTCTGGTGCTGACTCACAGCCTGGGGATCCTGTAACTGGAGCCAGCTCATTTTAGCATTAATTACACCCAAGTAACAAGGGGAATTGTCCCATTTTCTCCACCCCCTCAGGTGAATAACCATGGAAACCAAAGAAACCTGTTAGCGAGAAGAAGGCGTCCATGCTGCGTCAGATCTGTGCAGCTTCCTGTACCGGGAATATGAGTAACGCGAAGTATGGCTCATTCCAGCTGTGTCCGCTCGTTTCCCTGAAAAATATATTTTTTTGTTTTTATACAAATTTTTATGAAAAGGCTACACGGAGGATCAGATCAGCTCCAGCTGAATTCCTGCAAGAAGGAGGATGAATGAGTTGTTTTGTGAGCTGAAAATGGAAATGGAAAATTTTCCATCTTGGAAATGGAAACTTTTCCATCTTTTTATTAGGATCATTAAAAAAAAGCACTGAAATAAGTTAGTGTAAGTAGTCTACTATTAACGTTTTCAGTAGGCTCTTGTTTGAAAGACCCTCAGCTCTCCCTCCTGCCAGTTCCAAAAATCCATTTTCTTCACGTTTCTAATAGCAAATAAAATAGCCCATTTGAAATTCTAGGAAAAAGCTATGCGTTTAAATAAAATGCTGGACTTCTGACGGGGAAGTGATGAGGGTCACCTCATCGCGTACCTTCCCCTAACGCCCCACTGAGGTATACAAGGCACACACCTCACATTCCCTCAAAACGCACTGGACTGAAAATAAGAGCTCATTAGTGGCAGGCTGGAAGCGGCTGGAGTTCTGTTCACGCTTACAAAGTAAATGTGCCTTCTAGACTTTCATCTGGTACACAGTTTGAAAAGCAAATGGCAATGGAAATGGTTGGTGGAGGGAATTTTTTGAGGGGGAGGATGAACATGAACAAAAATATTTAAATGTATAATTATATATAATTGATGCATTGTTGGATGGATAGAAGGATGGATAGATTTATGGATAGATGTATGGATGGATAGATGGATGAATAAATACATGGACGAATAAATACATGGATACATAAATGACGGATAGATAGATGTGATAGATGGATGAAAGAATATATGGATGGATAAATACATGAATAATGGATGTATAGTTGGATGGATTGATGGATGGATGAAAGAATATATGAACGTTATTTAGTGTCTGTAACTTGCTGCAATAATTAAGATAACAGTTAATGAATAGTTATGTCTTCCTCATGCCAGCTAACCCCCCCCCCGCCCCCCCCCCCACACACACACACACACACATGTACTTCAAGATGCTTCAGTCTGACCTGCCAGATCGTTCTCTTGCTTTCAGAATTCTTTAAATGAGACAGGAGATGAGCAGCCGGGTAACATCAAGGTGAGAAGAAAAAAAAAAAGGAAAAAAACCACAAAGCAGGAAGACGCTCGTTTAAAGCAATCTAGAGTGAAACGGAAAGCGAAGAGACAAGAGACAGCACTTTGTTGGATGTGTGAAACGCTTCTGAAAGGTCACGAACAGACACAAAAAAAGCAGTGATTATAGACTTCGTTTACAGAAGCAATTTCCTGTTCAGAGTGAAGCCAGTCCTCAAGACGAGTAAAGTAATTAATTGCGCAGTTATTAGATGTTCACGTACAGGTCGCGTTTTAATCTGATCATCCGCAGTAAATTGACATTTACTGACATTTTTCTTCATCTCTCGTTCATACTTGTTTAGAGATAATTCGTCTGTAGCCGACACATCTATAGCTGA
This sequence comes from Clarias laeviceps, assembly GCA_030014305.1. Lineage (NCBI taxonomy): Eukaryota > Metazoa > Chordata > Actinopteri > Siluriformes > Clariidae > Clarias > Clarias laeviceps. The sequence goes on from JAQMYJ010000001.1 coordinate 33,962,317, forward strand.
GCAAGTCGGGGGTTTGGAATTTTTTTTCTTAATCTTGGCAGGAGCGTGAACATAGGAATTCAGTGGCACCACTGGGGTACTATAGTGGAGCGCAGAATCTCTTTATTAGGACATGTCCAAGCTTTATGGTAATAATCCAAAGTGGAGGTGAGATCACTCCATCCAAGGCAAGTCCGTAAATGGTATTAACGTCACAAGCAAGCCGAGGTCAACATCAGAAAAGTAGGAGAAATGGGAGCAAGTTAGAAATGCACAGAGATCTGCTATAATTAGAACCGCAGCATGAGCGCCAGACTAAACAAACAGACGAATCAGACACAACAAGGCTAAATATAGAAGAACCAGCACGCAAACAAAATAAACCTAAAGCTGCTTTCACACGTGGTGTGTACATTTTATTTCTACAGGACGAGAGCTAGCAACCTAGCTTGCTAACAATATGAGATTTGTTATTATCCTTAATACTGGTCGACTCTGTTGATGAGAAGATAGTCTGTAGGTTTGATGTGAGAAATTTAAGAGCTGCTTGAGTTGGTTTTTGTGTGTTGTGACATCACATTTTATCAAATATTATTTTTGTGACGGTGCCTTATGTCGTCTCATTTTCACCTCCATTTTTGCTTTTTTCCCAACACACAACCTGATTGGTCAACACCGCAAAAAAACAATAAAACAACTTTTTCTCAGAATGTGAACTGCTCATTCGACACGAAGACGTTTCTCAATACCGCGTATCCTTCATCATCTCGCGGAAATAAATATATCGTAACTTGTAAGAGGAATTTACGAGAATCATCACGAGTCTAGCACCGTTCAAAAAGTTCCAAGTTGAGTTGTGCATTAAGCGCTAGCAGCTTAATTAAATAAAAATCCTACAGCATGTTATTATTAGCTAGAAAATCTAGCGAATGGGAAAATCATAAAACCGTACAAGTAGCTAAAATTAGTTACATGGAAAGCTTGCAGTTATGATGTCATGTCATTGTGATTGCCGTGTTGCTGATAATTGGAATTGGTGAAGACCGTTTAATAATTAATTAACTGATTAATGCTCTTTAATTTCTCAACCATAAAAAAAAAATAATTATTACAGTTTGTGCAAGATGGCAAATATATCAGAAAAATTTCAGACCCTATAAGAAATGAAAAACACAAACAATTACATTACAAAGAGTTTTTTCAACATGGAGATGACTTTTGCGTTGAAAAAAAGTTTTTTGTTTACACTGTAGTTTAAGCTCGATTTTTACTTAATTTTAAATTATATTTTTTAAAGCTTACTGTAGTTTGTACAAAAAACAAACTAAAATATTAAAAATGTTATTGATATCGACGAATTAAAATTTTCAGTATCAGAATGATTAAAATTTTATATTTGTAAAAAATTTTAGTTTTTTTTTTTGTTTGTTTTGTTTCATGATGTCAGAAGCGTTCAAGTCAAACAGGGACTTTTGATTGTGCAGAATAACAGACACTTAGATTCTGTTCTGAGATCAAAAACTCCCTTCATTGCTCTATTTAACCCCCTGATACACTAATGCTCTCATCCCTGTGCTTGGACACCATCAAGGTAGAACGTTTTCTCAGTACATCAGAGCCATGATCACACCGCCTGCTTCATGTCTGAAACACTGGCTTCTCAGGAACTCCTTTAATGACCCAAACATGTGGAAATGGCTTGGAGCGAGGTCCGCCGAGTTCCTTTCATGATGTGCAAGTGGTGTTGGTGAACGATCGTGTGTACAGTTCACACAGACAGATGCGTCTCTTCCACAATTTGACGATATTCACGGATCAGACGTACCACTCGATGAATGTTCACGGGAACCGGGATGTTCATTGCTTTCTGTGAGACGTACTGTGCTTGAAGTCTTCTGTATACGTCAATCGCTTTTACATCTTCACATTCAGATTGAAAACGTAAAAAAACAAAAAAAAAAGCCTCTGGTTTGCATATTGATGTGTAAATCTCATATCTGTTAGATGACCTGCGTTACGCGTCGTGATGAATACGGGGCGTCGCGGCAACTGATAACATTTCCTCCCCTGAGGCGAATCCAAACCTTTAATTTCAGACAAGCCTGCACAAATCGAATTCGCCCTGCACCCTGAGCGGATCGCCTGACTGCGCGCACAGGCTTTCTTACACCGCTGAGGATAATTGGAAGTTATTGGATGATTTAAAAGGCGTTTTTTGGAGCGTCGTACGAGACTGTGCAGCAATCTGGAATGCTGTTATCACACGCAGGATGGTGTTTATTTTTATATGGAAGAAGGAAGAGCTGGGTACAATGTTGATAATTCCGTTCGGTCATGTGGTAACACGAGTTCAGACCGGACAAAACAGTGGGATAATGTTGGACGTCATTAGAATGAAAAAGACGGAATTGCGTTTTAGAGCGTCAGAGTTTATCTCTATACTGACCCTCATAATAATGACTATGAGTTGCATGCCGTGCTGATATTCAGTACAACAGCACTCTCTTATTATTATCCTTAATACTGGTCGACTCTAGTGATGAGAAGGTAGTCTGTAGGTTTGATGTGAGAAATTTGAAACCTGCTTGAGCTGGTTTTTGTGTGTTGTGACATCACATTTTATCAAATATTATTTTTACTTTTTCCCAAAACACAACCTGATTGGTCAAAAGCGCAAAAAAACAATAAAACAAAACTTTTTCTCAGAATGCGATGTGCTCCTTCGACACGAAGACGTTTCTCAATACTGCGTATCCTTCGTCATCTCGCGGAAATAAATATATCGTAACTTGTAAGAGGAATTTACGAGAATCATCACGAGTCTAGCACCGTTCAAAAAGTTCCAAGTTGTTCCCATATTGTTCTCAATCGACCAAAAGTATAAAATATGTAAGGAATAAAACACTTGGTGAAAATTATTAATGACTTTGAGTTGCATGCCGTGCTGATATTCAGTACAACAGCACTCCCTCTCATGTGATATTGCTTAATTAACACCACTATAGTGCGAAATGTGTTTGTTAAAATAATAAGAGCTAAATGTTGTCAGAAGTGAAATGGAATCAGTGTGTGTTTAGTTCTACAACAATCCTTATTCATCATTTAAATCCTTTAAATCACTAATAGCTGTCTTTTTTTTTTTTTTTGCACATAAGTCACAAATTTTGCCATCATTTTGACCTTAACAGCAATTACTGCCGAGGCTGGAGGAGTGTCGGGTATTAATGTCGGGAGAAAATGAATTTAAACGCTTTAACTAATTATGTGGAAATTGAAACGGAAGCTATTCAGAGGGATATGCATATTTCAGGGATTAGGATAATTACAGCCCGCGCTGATTACAGACGTCATCCCACAGACACCGAATTCCCCAGGGATATCTCGCGGGTGTATCCGCGATAGAACGTGTGACGTTTTACACCATAAAAAAATAAAGAGGAAAGGCCGAATGTGGTCGCAGGATTGTGATGATGCATTCAGGTGCACGTCAGGAACGTGTGGTAGATGACGACAAGGAGGAAGGACGTTTTACTGTCACGTTCAAACGCTGGTCACCCCTCGTATAAAAGTATATAATAAAAATCGTTAGATCATAGCAGGCCTTAGTATTAGAGTCAGAATCAGAGTTTTTATCTGTATGTCTCCCTTCTATCAGAGACCTCTTCACCTTTTAAGCCTCTCAGAAAGGTTTGGGTAAAGGATGTGGGCCGATCATTCACTGATGATCAATGGCTCGCTATATGTGAGGAGGTTTTTCATAAATCAACTTGAGCAAAACATTAAATCTATATACAGAACATATTTCACCTTGTACGCCTTCGCAAAATGTATCTCATACAGCTGTGTTTTAAATGTAATTCAGAAATGGGAACATTGATGCATCTATTTTGGGAATGTAAGAAATTTTAACTTATTACGACTTACAGAACAAATCTGAACTATTCTGACGGATTCGGGCCCCTTTGTGGGATCTACTTGAACAATCATGACCCACCTTTTTTTTTTCTCTCTTTTCTTTTTTTTCTGTTATGTTCTTTTTTTGCCTTTTGGTTTTTCCATGATCACTCTTTTATATTAACAGATTATTGTTTGTGTTTAAATGTTTGCTGAGGGTGTTGATTGTATATTGATCTGGCTCTGCTTTTTTGTTGTTTGTTAAAAATCAATAACAATATAATTAAAAAAACAAAAAAGAAAACACAATTATCTTCTGGTTTAAAACGTTTATTTTCTGAGCATGTTTTAAACCCTATTAGAGTTTTTTTTTTTTTTCTTTTTTAATGTATTTCTTTTTTCTTTTTAATGTAGCTTTTAAATTTGAATCATTGACACACACTTTCATTTCCTACAGCATGTTTATACGCAGAAGGGACACAAAGGTATAAAAAGGTTTTTCACTCCGACTAAATTTTCCGAGCGATCGTTTTATCCGTGTTTATCTCACTTCTCCTTTAGTTACTCCTTTAGAGATCTAAAACGCCACGCGGATGACTTCGGCGCTTCATTAGACGCTTTTAACGAACGCGGCGCTGTGGGAGGGAGGAGCGGTCCTGCGTTTCTGACAGGACACCGATGAGATTCGGGACGGGAGGACTCGGAGGAGACGGAGTCATTATGTCGTCCGCGCTTTTCTTTGATCTGTCTTTTATTTAGGGTGGGGGGTTGGGGGGAGAATTGTTGCTATCGCCATGGCGACACAGCAGCCTTCAGTAGAAGGGATAGTGGAATGTGCATGGTTTCTATGAAGTGATCTAAAGGAATCGATTTGATCAACTTTTATCAGCACACATTACGCAATATTAACATCATGAAATTCAGGATTGTACAATTTATTCATCTGTTACTCGATTCCTATTTTGAAATTTGAAAATGTTTAAAATTTTGAAAAATAATTTTTGACACTAATGTTTACACAAATGTATGCAATCTTAAATATTCATTTCTTAAATGACCAGAACATAATTTTCATTGATGTAAAACACACTGAGGCTGAAGTTCCATTTTGGCGAAAGCTTACTTGTTAACTTTTATTAAATACTATTAACTTTTTAAGTACTTATTTAAATATGCAGTTTATCGTCAAAAGTTCTGTAAGTGGCTTAAGTAAGAAATAAATTATAGCAGGAAGTGCTGTTCATGCACCATTTACTTTCATTTACAGTCATGACTTTTCCCATTTTAAAAACCTAAACCATTACATTTAATACTGTTTTCTGAGATCCTGTTTTTGTCCTTCAACAAGGTCAAAGCAAAAGGAATGATTCATAAATTTTGTTATTGCCGGTATTTCGGCTGTTCCTGTCCAGGGGTCGCAACAGCGAACCACTGGATCCGCACAACAACAACGTGGCACAGGTTTTACCCCTGAGGCTCTTCGTCACGCAACCCTCTCATTTATGGGGTTTGAGCATTGAGTGGGAATTGAACCCAGTCCTTCCACATAGTGGGTTAAAAACCTGCCACTGAGCCACCGATGCCCTAAAACTGAATATCTGAGAGTAAAATGAATAATAACAAAAAATATTTACTGTTCAATATAAATGAGCAGAATTCCACAATTAGGGATGTGATAAAAGAATTTGTCAAGAAAGTAATTGCACTAAGCATAGACAACAAGCATCAGGTTTAATTTAATATCCTTTTTAAAAGTCATGTGCTCCCCTGCTGACATTAATTGTGACTGATTCATCAATGCTTTCCGACCAATCAAAAAAAAAAAAAAAACTCAAGATACAAGAAGGAACAGGAAGAAGCCCCCGCCTGACCTCGCTGCTGTTTCCATGACAACAGACTTAGCAGGACGTCGAAGCGTAGGAGTGTTCAGACGAATCGTTCACTGTTGCAGGATTTGGCAGGGTACAAAAACTGGACTTTTTAAACGAGTCTCTGTCGTCCTAAGCTATCTCGACGTCTAGCAGGAGGAAGTCAGAGACACTTTTACTAACCGTGGGAATTTATATATATATATATATATATATATAGGACACAGTGATAGAAATGCTGAAGGATGGTGAGGAATTTCCCACCAGGTCTTGCATCCACAATACACATACAGTACGTGGGCCGGAAACTTTAATAGGGATGTTTGTAAGCTGATCATACGGAGGCGGCGCAGATGCAGGTCGAGAGCTCCAGCTGATGCACAAATCAAAGATCAAAATGGGGAAAGTGTGTGATTCTTATGAATATCCAGATAGCAACTGTTTACAACCGTGGTGAGCGGAAAAGCATCTCACAAAAAGTTGACACAGGGTGGCACGCTGGCTCTGCACATTGGCTCGATTCCCGTCTCTGTGTGTGTGGAGTTTGGATGTTCTTCCTTTACTTGGTGGGTTTCCTCCGGGTACTCTGGTTTCCTCCCACCCTCCAAAGACATGCAGATCAGGATAATTGGTGTTTCCAAATTGCCTGTAGATTGTGAATAAGTGTGTGTCCACCCTGTCCAGGTTGTACCTCGCCTTGTGCCCTAAATCTCCTGGTATAGGCTTCAGGCCCCCCTGCGACCCTGAGTACAGTATAGACGATGAGATGAGAAGTTGACACAGGTCTCCAGTTGTGTGTTTGTGTGTGTGTGTTCATAATCCAGCTGAAATACATCTCACATAATGCATTGTCCATACCTTAAGCTCCCTGCTCTCAAAGCTCCTGCTTTTCATTGTCTGTGTATGAGAGCTACTAGCAGAAACCAGTAACAAAGCGGGGGAGGCGGGGGTCGTCTTGTATGACGTCACATAAGGGGGGCAAATATAATTGGCTTGTTTAAACCCTGGCCAACAAAACAAATGACAGGGAAAAAATGTTTAAAAGGTTTAAAAATGTCGAAAAAATGACCAAAGATGTGAATTTGGAAAAGTGGGAGCCCCTTAACTGTCCAGGTCCTGAAGCTCTTGACGTGTATCTGTATGATTTTATGCGTTTCGCTGCTGACACACGATTGACTGATTTGTGCACACATGAGCAAGTGTACAAGTGATTCTAATGAAATGCTTAATGTAGATGTCATGTTTGTGTTTGTTGGTTAAAAAACGACGTTTAAGGTAATGGCGTTTGGTGAACACGGGATTCTCGGGAGGAAGCCGAATGGTAACGCGTGTACTCTATCTCTCTCTGTGTCTGCTCTTCCTGCACAGCTGGACGCGGACCGAGACGAGGAGGAGGTCTTCTCAGACATCAGCATGATGGTGGACAACAAGCTTTTCCCCACTAAAGAACCTGTTGCAGGTAAAGACTTTAGGACTTCTTTAGACAGCGAACAGTACTGACACTGATCTTCATCTAACCTGGCACTCGGCCATACTGTACCTCCTCACTCACTGAGATAATGACTGTGTGTGTGTGTGTGTGTGTGTTTGGACATGGATGTGACGTGTCGGCATGTGTGTGTATTTGTGTACCTGCACACGAGGATAATAGTTTCAGGTAACAGATTGATTAGTCAGGGAACTCAGAACGTTTGGAGCTCGCTGTCGTCCTGACACCCGTAACAGTTTTTCCATTTTCCGCCATGACGGCTTTGAAAAACGACTCTGAGGAAATGTCAGGCCTGCTGTCACACAAAGGGTTGTTTTATAAATTCTTAAAAGGTCCCCTTTTACTTCTTTAACAGAGCCACTTTGTCAGGACTGAATCTGTGTCACGGATGTGCCAAATCACCTCTTATTACGCTTTTAGGTTTGTGCTATGTGGCCTTTGGTGCGAAGCAGAATGACTGTGATCTTCCTCGAGAGTTGATAAAGTCACCTAACATTAGAGGAAGTAATAACACGACCAGGGACGACGAGGAACCTTATTCGATCCTCTGCAGGAAATTAAATGTCATTAGGACAGAGCTAGGACAGAGCTAGAGGTGTGAAGGTAAACTGCTATAAGATTATTTATAGGTTTACATTCCTAATAAAAAGTGGCAGTATAACAGTTAAAGTTATAAACTCGTTCATCTGTCACTTTTAAACTATCCATAACTGTTTCGTCGTTATGGTAGTGATGCCAATGTCATTACGTTATACTGAAGAACTTTTACTTTTAATGGAAAAATAATGATCTTTACATCAGAACCAGAGAAAACACAAGCTGACAATGTTAAAGGTACACATTCGGCTCATATAAACTACATATGTCCCCGTTAGACTGTCATTTCATAACTGTCATTATGACGTCATCATGACTCGGTCATACATTATGTATAAAAATCATACACAATAATCTGTTATTTTGCTGTCAATGCTGGTTATAAGTACTTGTTCAGGACATAATATGCTGTATTTCACCATTCTGTTATTCACAACTTATTATGGCATCATGACACAATCATACTGTACGTTACTCATAAAAATCCTTCAAAACTGTAACAGTGTCATGGCATGGTTATAACTACTCATTTAACTCTCAGTATACTGTAGGTCACTGTTAGCCTATTCGTACCAGTCATTTGTGATATCTGTCATTATGACGCCGTGATAGTCATACGTTATTAATGTATAATCATGCACAAATTTATTACGATGTTAAGGCATGGTTATGATGTATTTATTTACCTCACAATTCATCACAGTTCCACAATTCATACCTGTCATTAAGGTGTCTGTCATTATGTCATCATGACACACTGATAGATCTTTCTTAAAAATCATAGGTTGCCATGGCATGTTCCGAAGTACTCATTCAACTCAATATATGCCACGGTTCCGCTTTTCTTACTTGTCATTATGTCGTCATGACAGTCATTTCTCAGACATCATACACAAATCCGTCACTATGTTGTCAAGACATTGGTATAAGAACTTATTCGACTCTCACTCTACTGTATGTTACAGCTGGACTTTTCTTACATGTCATTTTGACATCTTTCATTATGGAGTCATGAGAGTCATATGTAAGTTAGTCATAAAAATCTTACAGAAATATAAGCATTATACGGTCAAAGCATTATACGGGTTATACAGTACTTGTTCTATTTGCCATTTATGTCACACTACTCATAACTCCGTCATTATGATGTCTGTCATCATGACATCATGGCAAAGTCATATTCATGAAGAATTATACATACATCTGTAATTACATTGTCAAGGCACGGTTATATGTAGATGTTCAACTTGCAGGATGTGTCATTAACATTATTTACAGTTCTGTCATTATGATATCTGATATTATGACATCATGACATACAGAAATACAGAAATGTTTTTATGTTGTCAAAGCTTGGTTAAGTATACAGTTAGTATTTATTCAACTCAAAATGCACAGTATGTTACTGTTACACTATACTGTTACTTTCTAACCTGTCATTATGATGTCTGTCATTATGTCATTATGAAAAAAAAATCATACAGAAACACTATTTAGATGTCAACGCATGATTAAAAGTACTCAATGAATTTGCCATTCATGTCACTGTTACACTATTCACGACTCTGTCATCACCATGCCTGTCATTACAGCATCATGACAGTATTGCTTTTAAGGTCACTCCCTGGCTTCTCATTCCCTCGTCATGTCATGCTAATAAGAAGATTTAATCCGGTGATTTAGGAGCGGCTCAGTGCTGTCCTTGTTTTTATTCACAAAAAAATTAAAAATCATATGTACTGCACATGTGGTTACTTGGTTAAGACATGAGTGTAAGTGCTTGTTCATCTCACAATACATTTCAGTGTTATACTTTTCTATGTCTGTCATTATGCCAGTCATGTTGTTCATAAGTTTTATATATATATATATATATATATATATATATCATAAAAGTTTTACTACACTGTCAAGACATCGGTTTAATTACTTATTCAAGGTGCAATTTATGTCACTGTTACACTATTCTTAACTCTCATCTTTATGACATCTGCCATGACGTCATGACAGTTATATAATATTCTTACCCATGCTACATAAATCAATTCCCACCCAATTCCCAAACCCTAGCTGCTGGATTCAGAATAAAAATGTAAGGGTTGCGTCAGGAAGGTCATCCTGTGCCAAGTCATTGTGCGGATCGGATGGTCAACTTAAAAATGCTATATAAATCTGACAAAACATGGTTATACAAACTTAATATGGACAATATAAAGTTAGTCCATGTTATCAATTGGATTTCTGAATAACAGAATCATGCACTGCATGTACAGTAGGTAAATAAATAAATATATATATATTTAAAAGCCCTGCTCAGCTCCATAGAACCTTTGAACCTTTGAAGCCACAGGTGAAACAATAAGTCAGTGTGTGAAGCGGGCGTCCTGCATGACTCTTGAACCGGGATGAAAGGCACCAAAGTGCAGCTCGGCGTTTGCTCTCGCAGTCTGTCAGAACACATCGCTTCCAAGTGCACACGAAAAAAAAAGAAAAAGAAAACAGGATGAGGGTTTTGCAGTGGAGTAATTTATAAGCTTTCAGACTTGACAAAGCTGTAGAGTTTTGAAATGTACAGATACAGAGACCTTTTTCTGACCAATTAGAATGAAGAATGTAAAAAAAAAAAAAACACCCTGGAGTGTCAAACACTCGCACAAATTTCTCGTCCTCATTCATTATTTTTTTCTTCTTGTTTTGTTCTTTTTGACTGCAGGTCCGAGTGAGCTTGACCTGAGCGTGCTCGCTGACAGCGCCAGCCTCGCAGACGTTCCGTCCAGGTTTGACGAGCAGGTACGCCGAGTGCTTTTAAGGTCACTCCCTGGCTTCTCATTCCCTCGTCATGTCATGCTAATAAGAAGATTTAATCCAGTGATTTAGGAGCAGCTCAGTGCTGTCCTTGTTATAATGGTGCATTACTAATTATACTGCGTTTAGTACACAGCTGAGTGCAACTGCTCCGGCTCCGGCTCGAGCCCTTGTCCTTAATTAAACAAACATAAAATTAATCTTCAAACTGCTTGCGAATGAGGATGGTCAAATTACACCAGGTTCAGCGGGATGAGTCAGCGCTTATGACGGCGAATCGCTATGACGAGTGCTGGCTCCGTGTTCATTACGTGGGCGCTTTTCTTCATCACCGTCACAACAGACTGGGCCGTGATCATAAACCTGCTAATAAGACTCACACACTCTTATATACACACACCACTTGATCCTGTGTACAGGGTCGCAGGGGGCCTGGAGCCTATCCCGATATTGTAGCGTACATTGCGTTTATAACTTTAAATATATATTCTGCAGCTTTTTTTGTCTCCTCTGATTTAGTCGTGTCCAATTCGCACCTGTCGCTAGGAGTCTCCTAAATCAAGGCTACTACTCAATCAGGGGGGGGCGATGATTATCACGTTTCCTCCGAAACGCATCATTCTGAACTGCTGGCTCACCGCCCATGATAGGCTGTAGAGCTGTGATTGGTGTGAGAGGGCTAAGTACCTCCCACCCACCTCGTCTACAGCATCACACAGGAATCGAACCAGCGATCTCCGGATGATAGAATAGAAATAATAGTATAGAAATAGTAATATACCTTGGATTGTGAGTAACTCGGGGTCTGTGAGCGTTTTACAAGACAAGCAAAATTTTTAGAATAAATTTTTACTTAATAAACGAGCAAGGTCTTGATATATGAGTAGCTGCTCTTTTCAGCTTTCTTTTCAAAGGAATTCTTTTCAAAGGTAAAGTGCAGGTTAATTTGTTTTATTTTTACTTTATACTGTATCTTGTATGAATTATTTTGGGTTGTGGAAAAATCATCTGAGTTTTTATTATTTCTTATGGGGGAAATTCACTTTGATGTACAAGTTTTCCATGTACAGTGAGACCCTTGGATTTTTCAAAACACTCGTAATTCAAAGTGAATTTTCCCATAAGAAATAATGGAAACTGAAATTATTCGTTCCACAGCCCCAAAAAATAAATACATAAAAATAATTAACACAAAATATTAAGTAAAAATAAAACAA